>JBBPOD010000023.1:0-47536 GCA_038091255.1 Tylopilus intermedius | reverse complement strand
CCTGAGGACGTTGAAGGAAGAGAAGGCGAAGGCGGGCTGGACGCCGGACCAGGCACCACCCAAGAAGCGGAATTCGTTCCGGGCTGTGTATGTCAAGGCTACTAAGCCAACCTAGATGCATGTGTCCTAGTGGTAGAACTCAAATGGATCGTGTTGATGCTGTCTTAGGTACACTGGACGACACTCTGCAGCTCACAGGATCCGAAAAGAAGGGAGTGATGCAAACCGAGCTGATTCATGTGGCGTCGCATACACATCCCACCCTCCTTTCGCAGCCCAATACGATCGCAGTCATTACGACAAGCACGCGACACGGAAGACGGATTAAAACGCCAACAGGTACATATTTTTAACCTTTGCCCACATATCGCTGCTTTTCGTACTCCTTCCAGAGCGACTTGAGGATCGCCTTCCCGCCCGAATCCAGTGCAGACACCATCAACGCGTCTCGACCGTGTTCCCCCACCATCTCACACAGCGCAAACAACCCCGGCTCGAGCGCGCGCCGCATCTCGGCGTTGAGGATGCACAGCGGGTCGTTGAACGCGTCCACGTACGCGACGAGGACGTACAACGCGTGTTTCGCAAACGGCTTGGCGAGGGACTCGGCTTTCTGCGATTCGGCGGATGCAGCGCCGTGCGTCCTCGGAACCGTCTTGGTGGTGAGCGCGGTAAGGAGACGGGCGAGCGCACGCGCATCGTCGGTGGTGAGCGGTTCGGAGGCGGAGAGCCACGACGGGAACGTGTCCGTCACGATCTTGTGTTGTTTTGCACCGAGTTGTGGACGGATTGTGCGTGTGAGCATCATCAGCTGGCGGAGGACGAGGCTGAGGTGAGGGAGGGTGTGGACGACGAGGTCGCGTCGCAGTCGGATAAGCGCACCGAGGATGGCGACAACGTGGTGGAAAATGGGGAGTGTTGTTATAACGTCATGCTCTGAAGAACCAGTGAGGATTTTGTTGAGGAGGGACCATATACTCCCGAGGTCCACAGAGCGAATGGCCGCTGGCTGGAATTGCATGTCAGTCAATTGGTCCAGGGCCTTGCAGAGGAGCATGCGCACTCGATCCGAACAGTGTCTCGCAATGAATTCTAGGTATTGCAATTTTAGCTGCGATGAGCCCCCATACAAGTCTTTGCGGTCAGCAAATAAATCGAAGCATCGCGTCGCGAATTGCTGAATGACCTTGAGCGTGCCTGTTGCAAACGACCATTAGCGAGAGGGAAGCTTTGTCTATGGGAGCGAACGTACCTTGCGGTGCGTCATGCAGCATGACTTGACTGAGATGAATGAGGCATTCACGGTGACCCGCCCGGAGCCCGCTTCTTCCGATCCCTTCTTCCAGAACACCCAACAAGTGAGAAAAGTCTTCGATAGACATTTTCTTCAAGGCATGTGTGACATGGACGTCCATGATACGTTCGGCTTTACAATGGGTCAAAAACACGACAGAAGCATAGAGGATAAATGACGAAACGCCTCTCACCACCGTGGACTACATAGAAAGCGACCAAGACGTCGAGATGGACGCGATGTGCAGCGGCGGGCATACACCAGAGTTCCTCGATCAAAAGCCCCAAGGCGCTTGAGCAAGTCTGAGAATCCAGCCTGGCTCCAGTACGGATTATTGATGTCGCCAGTTTCAGCCCGACGGGAGCCGTAGCAGCGGGAGCTAGAAGAGGGTCAGGGGTCATGACCTACTCATCCTTGACGAACTCACGATCCACTCCTAACCACCGTCTCAACGACAACATGCGAGACCACCCGTCGAGGTGGTCACCCGAGAGAACCTGATCCAGCTCCCTGGGGTCGATTTCCACCCATCTTGTCGTGAGTGGTGACAACACAGACTCGAGAGCCTCGAGAAGTGTTTTGAACGCGCTTTGGACTTGATCGTGCAGACTGCAGCAGACGTATCATATCACAAACATACAGCATTTTCATGAGATCATACCTAGCGGGATCGACGTCTTTCGTTGCATGCTCGATCAGCTTGAGAATGCTCGATTGAACAATGGACTGTGCCCATGTCTCCTGAGACCTTGGCTGTGAATACGGCCTAGCGTTATTGAGGGTGGATATGACACCAGAAACAGACACCGCTGCCTCTGATTCTTGTGAGCGCAGGAGGCTCCTAA
Source organism: Tylopilus intermedius (assembly GCA_038091255.1). NCBI lineage: Eukaryota > Fungi > Basidiomycota > Agaricomycetes > Boletales > Boletaceae > Tylopilus > Tylopilus intermedius. The sequence continues at coordinate 45,397 of JBBPOD010000023.1, read as the reverse complement.
AGTAATCATGGCAGTGAGCATTCACATCCCTAATGGAAGACGTTCGGAACGCACAGGACGTGTAATTGTATTAAATCAAGGGTGGTGTTGGTGAGCACTTTTGATGAGGACGATAATGATGATGGAGGGTTGAGTAGATGGTTGACATAAGTCAAGGAAGTCTTCATACATACTGCGCATGAGAAGGTCACAATGCAAGGATGCAAACACTCACAGAGTGGCTTGGTGTGCCCAGAAACTGACCCATGCGCTGCAAAAAGACGCGGACAGCCGTCAGTCGGCGAGACCATCTCGTCTCTTCATCGGCAGGATCCCTCTCGTCCAGTTCCTCCGTGCGAGACTTGCTTCGGTATCTGGCATCACCTTTATCCTTGTGCTTTCCCTTCGCGATGCTTTTGTGAGATTTTGCGCCCTTCAACGCCATGCAAATTTGAATGTCCCCAGCCATGGCCCTCTTGACTAGCTCAGCACGTACTGGTCGCGTGAAATACTCTGGAGGGATGTAAAGAAAAAGACCGTATACATTGCATGAGATAGTGAGTTCATTATGCGCTATCGCGGCTTTGGGTGGTGAGGGCGAGTCGGTCCCCGTGGTAGGAAGGCAATATGGAGAGAGCGGCAAGGTCAGGGTCAACATAGATGATAGAAACACGGCTGTTTATCGAATTTAGATGAAGATCGAACCGAATGAGGGGATAACGGACCTCGGATATTATGTAATTCCCAGAATTGTGCGTTTCGAAGGAGGCGGAGGAGAATGCCACGCAGGGTGATGTCAGGTTGCAGATCAATCCCATCAGAATGATCTCGAGCGTCTTCACCGGAAAGATCCAAGGATACGTCAAGGAGCAGTGCGACGAGCCTCTCCAATATTTCAGTCGAAGCTAACGCGCTACCAAAAGTCAGAAAACCAGACACCCGCACTTTCCACCTTCGCTTACTCACTCGAGGACGTCGATCCACCTCTCCATCAATACATACAGAACTGCAAGGCCCAGATCGTTGCGAGTGAGATCTGCCGATACGCCAGACCACTTTGACTGAGACAAGGAATGAGAGGTCAGGATGTCGAGCGTCACCGTGAAAATCGGATGCGTCTCCATCTGTTTCTGGGATTCGCGGTGGTGTGTGTACCAAACATGCCAGAACAGGGTCCGAATCTGACACAAAAGTGGGCGAGGAAGATAACATGAGAAAAGCAACGAGTCAGACCGAAGAAACCACCTACACTTTCTAGGATCAGCTCTGGGTTGGATGCCCCATCTCGCACAACATCCAATAAGGTTCCTACATCTACTTCACTGAGCCAATCGCTGTCCCCAAGTGGAGAGGACACCCGGGCACGGACGTCGTATAGAAATCGAAGAGCAGCAGATGCAACAATGTGACGACAAGATGCAGCAAGAGGATCCATGTCGAACGCGTGCTTTCGTTTCTTGCCGTTTTTACCTTTTACTCCGTCATCTTCCTGTCCAGTGTTATTCCTGAGACAAGCCCAAACGACGGTCCACCCCAAATTGCCAACGTCATCCCAAAAACCTTCCAGAGTATACTCTTCCTCCTTGGTGGTGTAGGCACTCGCGGGTAAATTGGAGAGGATTGTCCCTGCCACACGGCCCGTGGAAGTGAACACCCGAGCCTGAGCCGCCATGGATGTTGTCCCGCGACCGGTCGCTTCCGTGTCCTCGGTAACCCTCCGTTTCTTTGCGGACCTCGGTTCTTCTCCGTCAGCATTCTTAAAGGCCCTCCGAGCACGATCGACTACCCCAAGTACAGCGACTGCTAGAGGTATAGTTTGCGTGGGTGTCACCGATGTGCGAAGGGCACGCGCAAGAGCAGGTAGGTGGTACGCAAGACGGAAAGCACTCGTCGTGGATCGAGATGTACATGTCCAGGAGGCGGAAGAAGTAGCGCTTGCATCCAGAAGGGCCAACGCGTACGTGTGCACTGTACGTGTTTTAATGTGATATTCGAGCACATGATTAAGGAATTCCGAGGATGCAGCCGTTATGAGGGGAATAAGTTGCGATGGAACCTGGTAGCAAAGTCAAGCTCGGAACTACAAAACGTGCAAACGTTACTTACATTGATTAAAGCCGTAAGTATTCTCTCCAATACAGAACCCACAAAGTCGTATTCGATTTGGACAAGTGCATCCAAGAGCTGTATGGAGAGAATGGCTTGATCTGTCCGGCAGTCTGTTCACGTACGTTATATGCGGAGACAAACCCATGGGATAAACCGACCTTCCGAAGAAGCACCGACAGCTTCCAACATCTCAACAGCATTATCCCTCACCTCAATCAAGGCGAGTTCCCCTCCGTGTTCACCCTCGGTAGCGTCAGTACGCGCACCGCGGACGAAGAACCGCTCTCTTTCTATGATCCTCAACACACCGATAACCGACTTCCATTTCTCAACTTCCAGATCTTCTCGACATCGTGCCGAGTCCCGGAGCAGGGCCCAGCATCTCCCTACGAATTCCATCCCTCTCTTTCTCATTTGCTCTTTTCCGCCGATCGCGCTTGTGGGGGAGGCAAAGAGGGCAGACCTGTGCCTATGCGTCGCGCTTAGGAAGGAGGTGCAGAGTTTTGGAAGAACAGGGAGGAGGGAGGGAATGGAGGCGGACAATGCGTCAAACAGTGTATCGAGCGGCTGTTTGAGTGCATCGAGCGAGAAGAGAGTGTCGGTGCCGGCAGCATATATACTCTCTTGGAGTTGTTTTATACATGAGAGACCGTCAGCAGAAAGACTGGCGCATACAGTGCCGAGCCAGGGCGAGAGTTGACTGGCGAGAAAGGAGGTGTAGAGCTGGACGATCGTGGAGACAAGGATTTAGTCCGGTCATCCGCGATGTGCAAGCCTAACCGACCGACGACGAGACGCTCACCTTTTTCTTGTTCCCTGCATTGGCCAGCGCATGTCTGTACGCGGTGACGACAACTGAACAGATCCAACCGAAATTCTCGTCTATGTGGTCCCACTCTGCACATGCGTTCAAGATAGCACTGAGACACTCTGCCAACGAGTCGACACCGATCTTCTTCTCTGCCAAAGGCCACAGAACTGCAAGGACCTCTCGCGCCAGGGCAAGGACCTGCGAGGAACGAAGAGCGAGCAACTCGAGAACGATCGTGTCGGCTTGAAATCGATTCAGTAGCGGAGACAGCCATGTCTTGACGGGGCGTGCGGACGTCGGCGACGGGGCTGTGAGCACGGCGCGAAGCAAAGTCCAGTACCTGACATCTGCAGTAGAATCCAAGGTATTCGCATGTTTTTCTCGCCCCGTTTTCTTTGCTTGTCCAAGCAGGGAGAGCAACCATTCCCCGATGACTTCTGCCTTGTTGGCTGCACGGACAGACGAGTCTGACCATGCAAGACAAGCTATCTCAATTTTAGAAGGTCCGGGAGTGGTCGGTGGGTCGGTGGACGATTTGAGAAGGCGCACGAGGGTATGGATAGACTGCGGGCTGCTCGTCGCCATGTCGAACGTTGAGCGCGACTCTGTATCAACGACAATTTCGTGCAAACCTGTCGTGCCGAGAGTAGCCACTGAATGACTAAGTTGCAAGGCTACGTGCACGACCCGCAAGTACATGGGTACCAGTACATACACCTTGGCATACGTCGAGACTCAAACCTATACGCTCATCTCGAAGCAAATTGCACTCAGTGAATAATGTTCATTCCTCGGCAGCCCTCCGACCTCATCACTTGCACTTGGTCAATCCTCAAACGCTTCCGCCGGCTGCCACTCGTCTGCCAGGGCAAAGTCGAATAGCTTCGAGAAGCAAGGACTGTGCGGTGTGGAGAAATGCCGATACGGATCTACTGCGGGTAGACGCGCGCCACAGCGGTAGCAAAAGTGAGTGTTACATTTGGCGCAAATCATCTGTGAGTGAGGGGCATAGGTTTGACGCGATGCACGGTGCACAGTAATTTACTCAGTAAATCATACGCAGTCTCAGGATACGAAGAAAGGATGCACGCACGTGATTACAACCCACTGATTTCTCGACTCTTACTTCACAACCAGGGCAAGCCATCGTGCTTGAATCCATCCATTTCTTGCTCTCTTGTTCTTCCTCGTGTTCCTTCACTAGCTTGAGAACGTTGTTACGACCGTATCGGCGTTCTATGAGGTGGCGTTCGGAGGAGTCGGGCGGAGCTGAGAGGTAATCGAAGATGATTTTGGAAGTGAGAGGAAGTGGACAAGGCGTATGGGGCCCATGCCTGAGAGGTGATTAACAACCACGTGGAAAAGATGTATGGGCAGTTACCAGGTACGTCTACAGAAAGAGCAAAAGGAGTAGCCACAAGCAGCGCAGGTGCGCAAACGTGACCAACCGGACTCGTCCTCGTTAGGGTCATCGTTTGTCGACGTCTCGGATTTTGGTTTCGTGACAGGTTCCTGACAATATGTCATAGGGCAGTGTATCATAGTTGGGTCATGCTCGAGATCGCGTTTTTTGCGCAACCATTTCCACCTGTCGAGCTCGCTGGGTGAGAGCACAACTCTGACCTCATCCTCTGTGGCTTCACGGAGACCTTCCGAGTCTGAATTACCACATTTGGGCTCTGGACAACCGACGTGAGAGACCTGACCTTCTTTGACGTGTAAACTCCACATGTCGACGAGACAAGCCTTACAGAAAACGTGTCCACATGAGAGGGTGATGCAATGTATGCCCTTGCGATCTGAGAGACATATCGCGCATAGATAAGATGCGTGTGCAAACTCGTCTGATTTGTAAGAGGCAGCGTAGGCGAGGAGAGGGGCGATGAGGAGCTCCGGGGATGGATGAGGTATTCTAGGGGTACAAAGATGGAAGGCATAAGCAAGAGACGCGACGAGGAAGGACGTACTGGATGGCGTGCGAGTCCTGGGCCACGAGTCCAATGTCTGCGAGGAAGTCACCCGTGCGTATCCACTCGACCCAGGTGTAAAGAACGCCCGAGTCGTCACCGGGCGACCACATGGCGGTCAAGCGATCCTTGATGAGCGCGAGGGTGGACGGGGGCAGCCAGGCAGAGGTGGCCTGGAGGGACTGTATGATAGGGGGTGCATCGACGGGATATGCGAAGGGGAGGAGGATTCGGAGATGGAGAGGGGGCAGTACAGAGAGGGACACGGAGAGTGGTTGGGTGTCGTGCACGAGATGGATAGGAGTGTCTAAGCCGAGTTGTACGGGGACGAGAAGAGTGACGATCTGGTTCTCGTTGGAGATGCAGATCGACGGGTGGATCGACTATGTATTTAATGTCATCGTCGTCGCCGTCAGGATCTGCAGCGGGCACGGACCTCGAGAACGGACCACTCGACGTCGGACATGGTCTGTGATTAATAATATTTATGTACATTTATTTATTTTCTCGACAACTCGCTCAACGTCGACCTCGACGACGACGACGACCAGGACGACGACGTGCACGACGAGGCCCGACTAGACCGCGTCGCTCACACAACCGCATCAGACCACACCCGCATCGATACGTGTCTCAGTCCGCAGCCCTCTGGCGCTGACTACCCTCCTCCTAATTCATACCCCTCATCGCACCCGTTCTCTTTCCTTCACCACTCTCATCCTAACATGGATATTTACTCGCTCTCCTTCACTCATCCCCGCAGATTTCGCCATCTCCACCCTTCCTCCTCCATCGACACCCATGACCACCGTCTCCCCCCTCACATTCAACACCTCCCCGAAAACTTTCCCTCTTCCCTCCCCCTCCCCGCCGCACAACCTCCTCTTCAAAATCAGGCCGACTCTGAGACCGTAGAGAAACTCGCCATCCTCGCCAGGTCTCTCCACAACGTACAACTCTCCTACATCCTCTCAGACGGCGGTCGCAGTTGGAATTTCTACATCTCCGGCGCGTACCAACAGGTCATGCTCGCCCGTGGCATGCTCCTCAAAGACAGTCCCGTCCAGGTATGCCCCTCTCTTGCCACTTTCTCTAACCCCTCTTGCTCATCCCCTCTCCTAGCATCGCACCGCCATCAAGGTGCCCCGCTCAGACATTTTAGACTCTCCCTCCTCAAAACCAACCCTAAAACCCGACGTTCGCCGCAAACTCGACGAGATTGCCTCCCTAACCTATGCCCACATCGCCGTCGTAAATTCACCTCTTTCCCTCTCAAGCCGAACTCCTCCCGACGGCATCTCCACCAGCGCAGGTTGGACCGGTCTCGAAACTGAGCGCGTCTGTGAACTCGTCGTCACCGGCCAGGGCGACGCGACAGAGCTGGCCAGGGTTAGGCTTTTGGTCATGTTAGACGAACTCGTGCGTCATCTCCTTTTTTTCTCCGTCTGTCTCTCACTCCATTCGTAGAGCGGATTGCACGCGGAACCTTGCGAAATCGACCAAAAGCTACATCCCATCACTGCAGGTCGTAAACGTCATGTCCTCCAGTCCATCCAAGAAGAGACGGCTACCAACATTTATTACCCTTCGCCTCTTCAGGGTCTCGTTGGCCCCGATCTCGTCTCGCCATCAGTCGCCGCCAATGGCAACTCTCCTTCTCAGAGTCAGGGCAGTCAGCATCAGCAGGCTCTCAATCCAAACGTGATATGGATCACGGGTGAATTTTTCGGCGTTCAGAGGGCTCGAGACATGCTGTTCCAGCTCTCTGCAAACAAGGTTTGTTTCATGCCTTTTACTTCTGCCATACCTTCTAATTATGCCGTGTACAGAGCAAGAGTGTCATCTCTCGTGACACAGTCATTGTCCCACGCAAGCTCGATTGGATGGTCCTCGATCGCGCAGAGGACCTCAAGTCCGTCATGTCCGACAACGCGACTTTTATCCAGTTTCCACCCATTGGCAGTTCGACGAGCTTGATTACCGTGTATGGTGACCACCGGGTCAATGTCCAAAGGACCATCAGAGGCATAATGCAATTGGTGCGTATTTTGATGCCTGTCTTGTTGTATTGACTTCATCTTGCAAACAGGCGTGTCAATATTATGTCGCGTCCTTCTGGCTTCTCCCGATCCAATTCAACGTGCTTCTTCCTCCCGCGACACTCAATAGTTCGCAGGTGATGACGCTCTTGAAGCAAATTTCACTCACAACGGGCGCCGAGGTTGTGTTCAAGAGTATGTGTTTTGAGATGCATGGTCTCGAGTATGAAGTTCGAGCGGCCGTCAGCATGATCTTAGACTTGGATCTGGTAAAGGTATGTCCCAAGCTTTTCACGACTTCACGTCTCCTCATGGAAACAAAAAAGGCTTTCCATCATGAAGTTCGCTTCCAAGTTGAACTTGCCAATGAACATCGGGAGTTCATCTCAGGAAAGAAGAATGGAAAGATCAACAAGATCATGCAGTCGTCATCCGTTAAGATAAAGTTCGAGACGTTCAACGACCACAATTTCCTTATTGATCTTTCTGGCTCGGATGCTTCCATCCTGACTGGCCTGACAATGTTGCAAGAGGAGCTTCCAGCCGAGATATCCTTCCATGTCCCAGAGGCATACCATAAACGGATCATTGGCATTGGGGGAAGGAACATACAGAGGATCATGAAGAAGTACGGAGTTTACGTCAAGTTTTCGAATGCAGAAGAGTTTGCTGCATTGGGAGGATACAACGATAACGAAGATAATGTTGTGGCGAGAACGCCGTCCAAGAACGCGATCAATCTGGATAACCTGAAGCAGTCGGTTATGGAGATTGTAAACCCAAAGGTATGCAGAGCTATGCAGTACTCCGCGCAACAGTCTATTTACTCAACTGTAGGACAAAGATTATGTCAACGAGACCCTATCGATCCCCCGCCGATACCACCGCACACTTCTCGGTGAAAAAGCTATCTTTATCCACGACATCGAGTCGAAGACCAATTCACGCGTGCGGTTCCCGGATAAAGAAACAGCCTCAGACGTGGTAACGATTTTCGGCCCCGAGAACCAAGTGCAGATCGCCGCCGCCATGTTATTGGTTAGTTTTACTTGTCACTATGTTCGCCTTTCCTCACAATTATCAGGAACATGTTCCGTTCGAGGCAGACATGGCAGTTCCCCCCAGCCTTGATCTGCCCGTCGTTTGCGCCTCACCGGAGTTCGCCACATTTGTCGAACGCGTCAAACGCGAGTTCCAAGTGTCGATTACACCGAATCTTAAGCCTCCTATCCCCATCCACTCTACGAATGGTTCTACTACCTCACTGGATCATCCGTCTACGTCATCGCCGCAAACGGCGCAGCTGCAATCGCAGGGGGAGTACAGCTTCAAATTTAGGTGTCAGAGATCGAACAGCGATTTCCTCCTTGCTGCGAGGGAGATGCTCGAGCAATTCTTGCTAAATCACAACGTCCGAGTTTATCCTTCCCCGACGGCGCACACACACAAGAGGGGCGACTCGTTCGCCGAGGCATTCCCACACTTTGATAGTAAGGTGCTATCGACTGCAAGAAGACATGGTGAGTTGTACCCATTGCTCCGTGATCCGCTGTTTCATTTGCAAAAATGTTTCCTATGGACTGACGACTCATCGTTTGATTTTGACAGAATCAGTCGAATTGACGCGGTCGTCGGAGATCCTCGGTGATCGACGGCTGAGGTTGGCAAATTCATCTCCGGATGTCAAGGCTCTGTTCAATGCGCCCGCATACATTTACGATCTTGAGGACCACGAGGATTCACAATCAGCGTATGGACCACCTGGGACGGGGCTTGATTACTGGACGCCATTACCGCCGATCGTGAGTTTTTCTGCTCTGGCGATTTCAGGTTCATTATTCAGCGGATCAACTCGTCACAGGGCTCTGGAATTGCATCCCGAACTCGCAACACCGAGGACGCCCTGAAGCGGGGTTCAGATTCCCTTCTGGAGTCTAAAATCAAGGAACAGATCTCTAAACCACGATCTCTTCAAAATCGCGCACAGTCCCTTGATCTCACATATTCCCTGTCGCGAATTACCGAAGGCTCCTCGCGACTTCCGCCCCCAGAATCACCCACAACATCCGCTGGGGGAGGTACCGGCGGCAATTCCAGCCCGACGAGCGCCACCGCGCCCTCATTCCCGAGCGTATATGGGCCTAGGTCGTCGGCCGTGACCGGGTCTTCTTCGCAGAGAAGTGCGAGGGTAATGGATGAAGAAGTGGTAGACGAGGTGTCGCGGGTGATGTCGAACCTTGGGCTCTGAGGGTTGCCCCCGTTCGTACGCACCTTTTGACATCCTTATTTTACCCCAGCTCTTCCGAAATATTGCCTGATAAAAACAAAAAAAAGGAGATCAGACGTGGAAGAAGGCATAAACGAAAAAGCGCCGATACGGTGAACTACACTGTTGAGAGCATGCTCTTACCCTTCAGAAGGAAAGTGGAAGGAGTATGGTGATCCTTCTGAAACTCGCTGTTATTCTTTGTCTCTCTCTCTCACTCGTCATGGGACTCCTATCCATCCAGGATTTCTATTTATCTGGGAACATGTATCAGGAGATCTTATCTCCACCTGGCACCCCCAACCCATCGCATTCACTGTCTCTCGCTTATCTCTCACACATCATCTCCACACAACGGCATCAATATTTCCCCTATACATCAATTCGCTTTTTCTTTCAAGACTGAAATTGTCTCCCACGATCCTCATCGTTACATGCACTTGACGGACAGACCGACCCGTTGGTTTTTCCATCACCATCCCCATAAATCATGCTCCGCGATGCCCGCAGCTAGTTTTCTCAGGCTATCGTTGGATTCGACAACTCTATCCAGTATCTCTTTTTGTTTGTGTCCGGATTGTCACATCGTCCTTTTCATTCTTTGCTCTATCTCTGTGGTTCGGCTTCGTTGTTGCTTTTTGTACACTATATAGGCAGATAGTTCTCTACAATACTGGGTTGGCCATATTGTTATCCTTCTGATAATAAACGCTATTCAGCTTAGGGTGTAAGGGACCCGGCCGATGAGTTGCAAGGGCGTAGTGTAGTACATGGAAGGCGGCATCAGAGAACGATCCATGGTACCTCATACAACACAAAATCGAATAACTCCTGCTCCATCAGTGTTTGATACTCTCCTATGAACTCGTCTGTCCCACCACTTTTCTGCTTCCTAGATCGGCCGGAACGAGGAGCGAGGTATGCAAACTGGTTGGTAAGGACGGACAACGTCTTCTTGGTCGACTTTGGATCGGGCTGTGGTGGCTGGGCAATCAACATGGCATCAGGCAAAAAGAACCATTCACACCTTGACAGCAAGTCCGACGTAGTTTGCGGGTAAACCATATCGGAGGACGCTCTCCACAAAGAGACGCAGGATCTTGAGATGTACCAGAAGCTGGAAGGACTCCGAAAAGTTTGTCCTGGACAACCTCAATAGTTCTGTCTAGAGAAAACGACGAGTGAGTACGTGGCTAGGGCGACCCGGGTGGTGCCCTACCCAAAGTTCTTTCTCTGTGGTATCCGCCATATCAAGCTCCTCGCGTTGTTTGTCTATTTGTTCTTCCGAGTACACAAAATCGCGCACGATGAACCTACGACGCTTCGGGGTTCAGTTTGTCGGCTATTTGTCGGCGCGGACCAAACGCACTTGTTTTCCCTGCATTTCTGCACAAACTCATCGTGTACCCTCTTGAAAATCACGACACCAAAGAGGGTATATTCGTCGTCAGCAGCGATAGCACTGTTTGCAACATGCAACGATCAGAAACGTGTTTACGTCGTGACATCACGGTAACTTACGATGACGAACGCGGCACTACCATACCCGTCAGCCGTTCATATTTCGTATTCCACTCTTTTGTTAGTGTTCTTTGAGATCCGAGAAGGTGAATGATGTGAAGGGACTTGATCATAAAAGCCATACTTTGGTACTGCCACGAGACATGTCTGCATGTACTCTGAATCCTGTATCACGTCGTCATTCGATACGACATCGACGAGCGACCGTACGGAGAGATTACCCCTGCAAGTAAACATGTCGACGACGGGGATGGGGAGTAACATGGGGGATGCACGCACGTCTTCTTTCGTTGCATTTGCACGAGGGATCCCTTGGCGAGATTGTAGCCGTTCAGTTTAGACTTCATCGTGTTGTCAATGGAAGCCATGTCCTAAACGCGTGATGAGCATGCGGCGGCGGGATATGAATGACGTGTGGTGGGGTGGGGTGATATTACCCTGTTCAGCGCGTCGACGGTGTCCCGCAGGTTTCGTTGCACGCCGTACCTGCCTTCGTTCCATCTCCAGCCTTTGAAGAGATAGTCGTCGACGCTGCGTTCATTTACCAAGACGTGCTGCGCGAGCTTTGCGGGATCATTGTTGAGGAGGTTGCGCAGCGTGTCGACCGTCTTGGCGACGGTGGAAGTGAAGAATGTCTCCTGCTTTGGGAGTTCCTCGGAGAGCGTGATGAGCGAATCTAGGGTGCCAGTCTGCGACCATGGGCGGGTGCGCGGTGAACGGACGGGGCGATCTACGTACCTTGAACGCGGGTATGGGGAACTCGGTCACCGCTGAGCGAGTTGCCTGAGCGAGTTTGGCGGTGATCTCTGGGAGGAGGCCGTCCGCGTCGCCGTCGTTTGGGATGGCGACCAACCAAGTACTCTGATCAGACGGCATCGTCGTCGTCCTCGGTCGAGCACTCCAGCACAACCTAATCGGGACTTGATAACACTTGTCGAGAATGGAGATATAAATAAATAAATAAATCAACCATGCTCTCCCGTCTCGCGAGGTCGTCCGCGCACAGGCTCATGTCCACGATGGCGGCGCCATACCTGCTCTCGCCAGCCACCTTGCGCGATGCCATGTCTGCGGGCAGCGTGTCCGTCCTCGATGTCAGCTGGTTCATGCCCAACTCCCCACGGAGACCAGCCCACGAGTTCCAGACAAAGCGTATCCCCGGTGCGCGGTTTTTGGACCTCGACGAGGTCGCGAGTCCTCATGAACTCGGCCTTAAACACATGATGCCCTCTGAGCGCGTGTTTGCCGACGCTTGTGGTCCGTTTTTCACCCCATCCGCTCTTTCCCGATCTTGACTCGGAGGATAGAAAAACTAGGGGTACACCCGGACTCTCATGTAGTCATGTAAGCTCCTCTTCAGCCGCGAGAATGGGCCCCAAAGAGAGACCATGTTCGTTTAGATACGATACACACGGAGTCTTCTCCTCGCCGCGTGCACTCTTCATGTTCAGGGCGTTCGGCCATCAAAAGTCTAGCATCCTTGATGGTGGCCTACCACGTTGGGAGGCAGAGGGTTTCGATACGGTGGGGATACCTCCGACCGAAGAGAAGGCGTCCACCTACCCTACTCCTGTCTGGGACGGCGCAGTCGTCCGCTGTGAGACTTCATTTGCGTTATCAGCCAATCACGTTGCGTGCTAAGACCCGATGCCAGCCTACCAACAGGTGGTCGCCAACTCGCTCCTGGACCCAGCGTCCGACCCTGCTGCAGATCTTGTTGTCGACGCACGTTCTCGCGGTCGGTATGTCCCGCTTTTCCATTACTGTAACACTCCACCCTGTCCTCATTCACATAAACGTGCAGCTACCTTGGGACCGACCCAGAGCCGCGGCCTGGATTACCTTCGGGGCATATACCCCATTCATTCTCCCTTCCGTTCAATGCATTCCTGAAAACTCACACAGTACCCGGCTCCACCATCCAATATACCACTTTCTTATCTGAGCCAGAGTTATGGAAAGCCCTTGTGAACGCAATTGGAGCTAACCAGGCACACCTGGTGTTGACCGGAAAGCGGCAGATTACCACCTCTTGTGGAAGTGGTATGACCGCTGGTGTTTTATGGCTGGGTCTCAAACTCATGGGTGCACCCAACGTGGCCCTTTATGATGAAGTATGTTCCGATCACGCTTGACCCAGCCAGTAGTTAATGATACTGTCCCCGCAGTCCTGGACGGGGTATGCCAGCAGGGCGGAGAGCCGCATCGAGAAGTCAACATAGAACTGTGGGATTATCAGAATCTATCGTGCTCGTCGTCAAGGTCGTTGTGGTCTATCTGCTACTCGTACACTAGTGTAAGTGGTGGTACAACATTAGTCGCTACTTTTCTTGTTTCGGATCTAACTCGTAAAATGAGGGTGTTTGTTATACAGGTCGGAACGAGCCCGGTTGTCGTAAAGATACACATACTCAATGATTCCCTTTGAAACCCCTATAAGCCCCAAAAATGAAGAGATAACAATCAAAAAAGAGTGAGAGGAGGTGCTTAGCAGACTTCCGCATGCCGGTCTAAAACGGTCATTAGCCCTCTAATGCCCTTAGCGGCTTCAATTTCGATGGGTCTCTGTGCATCTGGCCAAACTGACCGTGCCACAGTCGCCGAGTAATGAACCTGATCGTACGTTCGATAACCTTCAGGTAATTCACCTAGGTGGAGAAAGGTGTGCTTACCACGACTTTGAACTCGCCCTGTTTTTGGAGTTTCGGGTGACGGATGATACAATCCCATCTGTGTCGGAATGAAGCCCATTAAATCAACCCGATGCGATCAAGCGGGGAAATACTTACTGCTCCTCCAATAGGACATTGCCACCCATCGTTTTTGCTACCGAGTACAGCCCTTTGCGTGAGATATTGACGAGTCTCCCGGCGTCGACACCGCCCTTGCAGACGAACTGCTCGGTATGTGCGACGCGCGGTCCAACCTTCATGGGAGACGTTTTGGCCAGCGTATCATGTGTCCGCGCTGGGCCCGAACAGCTCTTGATGCTGTCCTTATCACTGCCCTGGGTGGCAATTTCGATGCTCTGGCGAGCGTGCTCCATCCGTTTGCTGAAGAGACGGGAGAAAAGGAGACTACAGCAGTTGACCATGTCGAGAGGGCTAGCAAGGAGCTTCAAGTGCATCAACAGAAACGGACTGAGAGATCAGGCCATTTACGGTCTCGCCATTTTATACAAGCCTGCCGGATGTGGCATACCTCGCGTTCTCGGTATTCTTCCTGGCCCGCACCCGTTACACACTGACTTGATCGGTCTCATTTGCCAAAGAAGACTTGCACGAGGCAGTTCCAAAATTAAGGCGAAGTTCTTGAGGTAATATCACCATCTGTCACTCCTCCCATCATTGAAATGCGTGATCATTACCTCTAGAATTTGTCGCGCAGTCAGATCGTTCCTAACGGGGCCTGATACACTCATTGAATACGAATTTATGTGCTTGGGAGAGAGTAATGAGCCCACGAGGATGAGATACAAATACAGGAGTGAGACGACTGGGAAGATACACATGAATAAGTTACAAATCCAGACACTTTCCTTCAGCGACGGCTAAGAAAGGGGGTTGTCGCAAGGCAGGAGGTTTTCCGGATACGTATCCTGCGCGTCCGATATAGTCCACTTCCAGTCGATGCTGTTTTCCCTGCCGTAAGCGTGTCAACGTCCAACTGCGAATCCAATTCTCGTCAGTTCGCCGCAATGGGCCGGGGGTCCGAAAGGTTTTGCTCACCCCTCTAGGAGCAACACATTGAAATGCCTCTTCTGTACCTCTTGCAATAGTTGCTGCTGCGCGAACAACAGCGCATTAACACACTCATCCCCGTGCGGGACGTGATTCTTGAAGTCGAAGATGTACTTCCTGCACGTGTCGTATGCCCCAATGCGCGCAATATCAATTTCTGTGGGGCAAAAAATCAGGCGATTAGAAGGCGCCTCCTGGAGATTGCAGGATGCGGCAAGTACCTGTTTCATCAAGCATGAGTATGGGTTCAACGATCTCGCATCCTACGACCTCCCAAGATTGATCGTGCTTCCGTCGAAACCACCTCATGGTACCGACGCAAGGGTCTCGAAGCGGGTCCGTGAGAGGAGGTGCAGAGGGCTGCGGTGCGTAACAGATCGATCCTACGTATACAGGCATGTTGTTCGGTAAGTGCGCGCCCCTTTAAACCCTGAATCAATCGTGCATCGCCACCTGTCGTTCTTCGGCTGTTACCACTGTAGTAGTACACGTAGCGATGCATGACGAATATGTGCGTTCGCGCCGTGTTCTTCTTGATTCTTCAGCTATGATGGAGATGGACCGTCCAAAAATACCGACCGCTTCGGAATCTCGGCCAGAACGAGGGTGAGACAGACGAGGAGCAACTGGCCCTGATGATGATAACGTTATCGGGTATACCCAAGCGAGGCAGCAGGAGCAACAACACTCAAATCTCTTCATCGTGTTCTGCAAGTATCCCGAAGTCCGTGGACCCGACCTTGGCATACTGGGTCGTATGAATTTCATAAATAGTACAAGTACCGTGCCACAGCACCCTGGCCCTGCGAATGGGAATCAGCGCGGGCATCGACGCCAGTGGGGCGAGGGCCCATCGGCCAGGGACGCAATCTGAGCGATGTGCAGTGATCAACGGACCCTTCCAGAGTCTGATTTGTATCGCATCATGTTGCTGATCAATGATTCCGAGGACCTGCAGAGATAGGATATGTCAGGGAAGTAGTACTAAGCGCGGACGTACAGTGGAATGTTTTTTCAAACGAAAGCTCGGTAGGGTTTGCATGAGCAGGTAATCCATCCGAATCTCCGAGACTCGGGCGATGGAAATCTGAGTCGACTCCATTCCGATGATGGCAACTTAGCTCTTCATTACTTGCCGCGCAGTTATTACTGGACCCTATGACACGTATGCACCTCCCGCTAGTCTTTCAGTGCGGAGGCGGACAGCGACCAAGCGAGTGGAGCATTCTGCGCCGGGATTCGCGCTGGCTTTGATATCTACAACGCCGATAATGGGAACGCACGAGGAGGACGCGGGGATGAGTACCCTTCGCCTGTTTCATCATCATGCGAGTCAGTGTGCAAGGTGTGTGGCATTGGTGCGGCACATGTGCAGTCCTCGCGTCTGTAAGCTAAGCGTTAATCGAAAAAAAAAAAAAAAAAAAAAAAAAAAAAAAGTTAAGCGCAGGCATAAAATTGGAGACTAATCCAGTCAAAAATCCAGTGCCTCTCCACTACTCTTGCTAGTCCGATTGTCCGGATTAATCAATCGATTTCAGGCGAAGCGAGAAAAAAAAAACTACCTCACCCTTTTTGTGAGGCTCAGGATCGCATAAACACCAGTCTTTCACTCTGCAACATCTTACGCGATCGATCTGCTTAATTCAGGCCACTTGTCAGAATCGTCATCATGACGAGGATCGTCAACATTTCGTGCCACACCGCGATCCACCAAGATTGGAAAGCTGCCTTCATCACTCAAATCAACTTCGAGAGGATTGAGTTTGATTCTGCAGATTACAACAATAGCATCGCCAGCCTTGTCAAAACAACTGCGACGGCACTGGAGATTGCCACAACCTATTTTCCCGCAGCGCTGCCAGCCTGGGCGGTCTCCGTCGGCGATGTGATGTTGGCACAGCTCGAGGTAGCGTTGCTTGGAGCCGTCGCATTAGCAGATAACGTCAAGTCCGCACACTGGCAATACCATCAGCCCTCAGATCATATCATATAGATCGGATGGTCAACCCACCTGATACCGTGACAGAATTCCGTCACCCCATCCCAGATGGTCACGCGGTCACGTTCGCCCCACCTTGAATGCCAGAGATGCCAGATGAAGTGGGAAGCAGAATTTGCCTTCTCCGCTCGTCTGAAAGTAGGGGACGACCATCTGATACCCAGATGAAGAGGAGAATGATGTGGGATCTTGAACCGTGGAGATAATAACGCCAGCTGTGCGATAAGAAAAGCTCTTTTTAGCCTATCTAATCCTTTGGATGATGGCGAGAATCATTACCAGTCCACGTTGGGTATTCGCTATCGAGGCTGATCTCACCCAGGGGAAACTGTACGATTCGAGACCACTTAGACTGGTAAACACTAAACTACTTACCACAGAATTTCGGCTCCGAGTGGCGAGGGATATTGGAGCTGTAAATGCGCACTTGAAAGAGCAGCGAACGCAGCTACGAGGACCGCAGAGATGAAACGCGTTCTGCGGTGTAGGAAAAGAGAAGATTCTCCAAGTCGCCAGTCCAGCACGCAGCGGCTGCGAGAGGCATATATCTGATTATTAAATTGGCTGTCGAATCGCATATATATTGTGTTAAAGAGTAATACGAAGCGAGTTACATTTATTGTAATAACATGGGATCATCGACTACGTCCCCGTCCTCTGCTTTTCCCTCGGCATCCATTTCAAACAACTCATATAGCTCTGACTCCTTGTCAAGTGATTTCATTGAGGTCTTGGAAACGATTTCGGTCCATCATGATGTTGTATCCGCAAAGCTGAACAACACCTCGAGGCGAATAAGCCCCAATTGAGTACTTGAGTACCAGTGTTTCCCAAAGTGAGCGTAAAAAGGGATTTCCAGCTCTGGATAGTCTTGTTTGTTTTCGCTCTTTCAACTACACCATTGAGCTACCACTTACGATGAAGGATAATCGAGTATTGCGCCAGACACCGAAATCCGACTATACGTTCTCGAGCTCTATCATATATCGGAAGTCTTCCACAAAGCTCACCTGCTGAGTTCAGAGTCGCAAGTTTCCTTATGTTTGTACATAGATCACCAACAAGGACATAACGGAGGAGAGGAGCGGCTTGGAACAAAGTAACAAGTAACAAAAGTTGACCGCCGAGGCAGCGCTGCCAATCAAACTTCCTACTTGCGACCGATACGTCCAAACAAAACTTCTCCGACGCCAAGGCCGAGGATGATGGAGATGATGTATGCAGCATTGAAAGTCCTGTACATGCTTACATTGGGATTTCGAACCCATCGGAATCAACTATACTCACATGACAGCCAACATGAGTGTGTACGAAAAAGTCGACTGGATGGCTTGAATTATTCCACGCGGGATATCGTGAGACGGCACGAAGGGGGGGATTAGCTGCCTGTGCTTAGGGATGAGGGCATCCCCTGTGTCCTTGCTGGCGTTAGAGCGCTCGTTGTTTGTCATTAGGATTAATGTCCTGAGCCATTCCAGTCAGCGGGAGCGTACGAAATCGGTGACCAACGGACTTAGCCCTCCAGCGCAATTCTTCAGCGCGTCGATATGCCGCAAGACAACGTTCCAAGATGCAAAACAGGAACAACCCTACGGAAGCGCCAGCGATAGCACCCTGGGATGCAGGTTGCCAGGTCTTGAAGATAAGGTAATCCGTGTTTCCGAAATGTAACCACGGAATCATCATGTCAGACATGCTGGCAGTCGAATTGTTCATCGAGTTGTTCATTTTCACTGAGGTTCAGGTCGAAATGGGCAACTGCGACTTGACTGCGACGGTCGAATGGTGAAGATATGGGGTGACTAGGTACCACTTTAGTTCCGTCAAGGCTGACAACACCTGATATTGACCCAATTTAGACTTATATGAAAATAACTGGAAATTATGAGATCGATAATCAAAGTCGGACGATTGGCAAGGGGATCGCTTTGAAAATTCTAGCATGTTTCACAAAGAAGAGAACACGACCGCTTCAGCTCGATCCTCTGATGCGATCCCCACTCACCACGGTAGTGAAATCGATCCGAACCGGCCCGGATCGTATGCATATGTGGATGGCAACGGTAGGCAGTATCCACGGTGGCCGGGCCGGCGGGAGCTATGCCATCAGTTTCACTGCGTGTGATATGGTGAAAGTCAGGTGACGGTGGGACGAGTAGACAGTGAGCGGGCCAACTGAAACGGCGGGAGATGGGTTGATGTGAAAGAAGGAAATGATGATAATGAGGTTTCGACGATGCAGGGAGCTGGAGCGGCCAGGCATCGTATCATGGAAGCACGAGTGGTGGAAAGGTGGATCAGAGAGGAATGGCCTTGTGCTTGCTTGGCACACGATGGAAAAGACCGTGACACGGCGCAACACAAGTGCTTTGAGAACTACGCTCCCCCTTGTGTCGCCTCGTGCCACTGGGGGTGGTTTCTGACCCATTTTGGAAAAAGCGCCGTTCCTGGGGGTTTCTGAACAAGAGATCGAAGGCTAGATGACGAGGGGGAGAAAGAATGAGTGCGGCAATTCTGCGCCATCCAATCGCGAATTGCCGAAGTCCGTCATACTAGCACGTGATCTCCTATCTACAGCGGTGCTCTATTAATACAGTCAGTCTGCCTTGGTACTAACCACCTACGAGATGCTCCGAACGGTGATCAAGGCTTCTCGCTCGTCAGTTCGACCCGCTATCCTCGCTCATAGGGTCGTAGCGCCGTCCTCGCAGCTCTTTGTTCGCCACCAGTCATCCAAAGCCAACGATGATCTGAAAGCAGCTCGCAAACACAATGACAAGTTGCAAGAGAACTGGAAAGCCCTCATTCTCACGTACGAGCAGCTTAAGCCGAGAACTCTTAGTCCTAGTAATGTACGATCCCACCTTCTCTGTCATCTGTTACCTCCAAGCTTCCCACTCTCGTAGGACGCTTACTTGATTGATGTCCGGGAACCAGACGAGGTGATGCGGGGGTCTATACCCTCCTCCGTGAACCTCCCTCTTTCGGTTCTTGCCAACTCCTTGAACCTCAACGCCCAGGCGTTCCGCAGCCAGCATGGCTTTGACAAGCCAGGAAAGGCCCAGGAAATTGTTTTCTACTGCAGAAGTGGTAAGAGAAGTGCCTCTGCGTGTGATATCGCCAAAAGAAATGGTTATGAAAAGTGTGTCCCACTTTCCCGATGGGCATATGTCTTCACGTTCATCGTCTCCCACGTAGCATTATCAACTATGAAGGATCTTGGCTTGACTGGGTGTCTCGGGAAGCAGATGGTAAAAGTTCATCGACGTGAGTTTCAGGATGTCGTTAATAACTCTCGACTACGTACACCACCAATGTAGTCGACTCATAGAATACCGCCAGCCTAAGCTGACTGTAAAGTATTGCTCTTCGATTTGAAACGCCCCTCTTGAAGTTGAACCGAAAGCTTGCTATTTCTGTCTTCTCCGGGTTGCTACTACCATGCTCTCCCGGACTCTCCCTAGGCTTCTATCGCAACGTACATTGTCATGCGCAGAGAGTGTCGTACTCTTGTCAACGACCAAGACTGCCATCCTGCCCACCAGGCATGCCTCTCCAAAGCGTTCCACCGGCATACCGCACCATTGCATGTGCAGACGAGCTCTGAGTACACCACCACCTCATATCAACCACAGGTATGCAATTTTCTCCGAATTCTTGCATCTGATTCACTGGGTTACAGTGACCTGCCCATGGATAGGTACCATGCCCTTGCCGATACGACTATGACATCCTTGCTCGAACGACTAGAAGAGCTTTTGGATGAAGTAGCCAACGATAGTTTTGAAGTCGACTACCACGTAAGTTGCGGGTGTCCACTTTGGCCCGTGAGCTCGTCGACCCCTGCGGGCGCGAGGGCACACGTCACGAACCGCTGACGGGCATCATTGCAGAGTGGTGTGTTGACACTCAATCTGGGCTCGCATGGAACATATGTGATCAACAAGCAGCCTCCCAACAAGCAAATATGGCTGTCGTCCCCCCTCAGGTTCGCCCACTTTCCCACCCATGAGCGACCATCGGCGTTCTCACCTTTCATTTGTGCGAACCCCTTGCGCTTTCCCAACGTTGCACTGTGACGCTGCGACTGGCGTACCTGCGGTTGCTACACGCGGATGGAACGCCGAATTGGTGACTGCTCATTGACAACAACCTCGCTAACGAAATGAACGGCCAGTGGACCTAAGCGATATGACTACGAGCCATCTATGGACGACTGGCGATACTCTCGTGACGGCGAAGAAATGGGTGGTCTTTTGGAGCAAGAACTTGGTCGTGCACTTGGGCGTGAGGTGAAGTTGGGACTCGGGCCTATTTCAGAAACGGTGGAGTAGACAATGAAAAATATCTATTCCTGCAGCTGCCGGCCAGGCCGGCCACAATATTAAAGAGGTATGAGTGATATACATGCAATATGTGAGTACACTTGGGGAGCATGGAATTGAAATTGCGATGGTGGGATGATGTGATGCGAAGCTGATGAATTAGACAAGAAGTGGATACGAACGTATTCATGGATGTCAGCTGCTGGGACCGGAGTCGGCGGACGAAGTCGTCTCTTCCACTTCACGTCTGCGTGAGAGGAATAGCGAACCAAGAAGTCTGAAATCATGGTTCAGTGGGACAGCCATTGTCAGAAGCGAGCACTATCACCTATTGGTACCCTCGTATCGTTGCCGCACGCATTGGACTTCCTTAACTAGCCCCCTTTTTTCTGTAAATGCATGATAACCGCAGTCTGCATGTCCAACACCGGGAAACTGTAGGGGTATGGGGTGATAAGGCGATCCATTGGTCCAGGCCGCTGGTCCGTGTCCCATCAGCGGGTCTTGTGTGGGTGCAGGGGGTGGCGCTGCTAAGCTAATGTTCGGGCGCCAGTCTCGAGTTGGGTGAGCAAACAAGAGCCGATGTTGGCTCAAGACATGTAGCTCGTGGAGCAGGCTGTTTGCGTCCTTGTACTGATTTGTCGACGGAGGTAGCGGGGATCCCATCCTGCCGTGTGGATCTTCTATCCAATCCTCTTCGCTATCGCTCTCCCAATGTGAGCCACTGGATTCTGACGCGAGCCAACCCCTCAGCACGCCATCTAGCGGGGGAGGTTGTGTGCGCTGTCGTTTGGAACGAGGTTGTGGTAGTTCGGCGGGTTGTGGTGGTGGAAGTCTGATGGGTCCGTTTGGGAGAAACGACGGCAGGTCACCGAGCGAGGAGGGAGGTGGTGTCGTTGGGCGCTGTCGCTTCAACATGTCTGTGTGTAGTGATGGTCGTGGTGAACTGTGCAACTTGGTAATATGTACAGGGGTGGTCGGAGTACGCGCGTGGACCTGGACGACTTCTGCCACCTAAGTGTCTCTCTGCACGACCATCCACCAACGCTATGGCCGACATGGACGTCTTTGCGGCCATGGGGATCTCTGGCTTCGGCAAAGCTGCCAAAAAGCGAGACCTTGACCCGGCTCGATTTGACGCGGCGAAAAGACAGGATGTCTCCGTCAGTAACCATGCCGGCCACATTCCTCGTGTTAATCATCTGCCTCTTCATTCACAGGAAAAGCAGGCTCCCGAACCAGGGCCTAGCAGGGCTCACCGCAGCCTTCCGGAGGTCGAGAACAACCAGCCCGCTCCAGAGCGGGCGCCAGCCCCACCTACAAAACAACCCGCGCTTTCGGACGGGCCAGACGAAGATGCCTTGAACGATGCTGCAGATTCAGAGGAAGACGAGCCCGAGTATGACCCCACTTCTCCCTCGCTTTCTGCCCCGCCTGAGTTTCCTATCACTCACGAGGCAACGCTCAAAGAGCACACAAAAGTCATCTCTGCCCTGGCGCTAGATCCAAGCGGTGCACGTGTGCTCAGCGGGTCGCACGACTACGACTGTAAACTTTGGGATTTCGGTGGAATGACTGCACATACAAGGTCCTTCAAAACGTGGGAGCCAGCAGGCAGCTACTATGTGTGTTCTCCCTGGACTTCTAGCTGGACAACCAATCATCCTCATACCTCTAACAGGTCAATGATATAAAATTCTCAAACAACGGGCAACAGTTTCTTGTTATCCCTGCCACTCTCCAGCCCAGGCTCTATGATCGAGAGGGTGAAGAAGTGTAGGTACTTTCGTGTGCGTGCGGGAATACTTGTAACGAACAATCACAGGGCAACTTTTATCAAAGGTGATATGTATATCAGGGACATGAAACATACTGCGTACGGCTCGTCGCTAGTAGCTGTAGGGTATGGTTTTGACTTTATTGTTGCAGTGGACACGTCGGCGAGTTAACGGGATGCTCGTGGCATCCACGCGATCCCAAGGTATTTATTACGAGCTCGGCCGATTCGACCATTAGGTGAGCCTATTTTCATTCTTGCTCCCTGATGATACGAAGTTTCGTAGGGTATGGGATGTGGAGAATAAGCGCAAGCAAAAGACCGTCATCGTCGTCAAGTCGAAAGAACGAGGAGCACGGACAAAGGTCACGGCGTGTACGTACTCTCCGGATGGAAACCTAATCGGTGGTGGTACGCCCGCGATATCAACTCCAGGATGCTCTATGGTTCACACGTTTTCTTGCAGCTTGCTTGGACGGTGCATTACATCTGTGGCAGTCTTCGTCTAATTTTGTACGCCCAAACATGACCGTTGAAGGTGCCCACGCAAAGATGACGGAGACTGCCTCTGTTGCATTCTCTGTGGACGGCAGGACAGTCCTCACGCGAGGCGGAGATGACACTGTGAAACGTATGTAACGCTTCACTGAACTATCCAGCCCCTCCTGAAACGCTGATTGCAGTATGGGATATTCGTTCCTTCAAGCGACCTGTGGCGTTACGATCCGAAACGACGACGCTCTACCCTGGCACGAATGCTGTGTTTAGTCCTGACGAAAAATACGTGCTTACGGGCGTTGGTGCGACATCGAAAGGTGGACAGGGGCGTCTTTTATTCCTCAGCCGAACGGACCTGAGTGTTGTCAAGGGGCTCGAAATGGAGTCAACACCGGTGAAAGTAGTGTGGCACTCCAAGATCAACCAGATCATCACGGGACTTTCGAACGGGACAATATCGGTATTGTACTCGCCGGAAACGTCGACTCACGGCGCAAAGCTCCTATTGTCAAAGGGGGCGCCAAAGCGACCGACCGTGGAGGATATGTCGGACGCACTGGCAGCACCCACGATTTTGACACCGCACGCGTTGCCGATGTTCAAAGATGGAGATGGAATCGTGAAAGGGATGAAGCGCAAGAGGGAAAAAGACAGACTGGATCCACGGAAGAGTCGACGCCCGGAGCTGCCAGTGACCGGACCCGGCAAGGGGGGACGCGTTGGTGCAAGTGCGACGCAACACATCGTTCAGAACTTGGTACGAGACACGACACGGGACGAAGACGTGAGTGATTTCCTGGCTAATCTACACGAATGTGGACTCGCATACACCTTCCTACTACAGCCGCGGGAAGCGCTACTCAAGTATGCGAAACTGGCGGACACCGATCCACAGTGGACTGCAGGTGAGCATCATGGGACCGTTTTTGCGCGTTTGATTTGGCGTCTCGCTGCGGAGTACCAACTCGGGAAGGTTGCCGTGGCGGAGATCGAAAATCTGTGTATTGCTGTGTTTGTATTGATCTGCCGGCTGACGTGGCGGCTCTTCCCGTCTTCTTTTTTTTTTTTCCCAGCGTGGCAACAAAATCAACCCAAGCCCGTGTTTGCAAACACCTCAGAGGACGAGGAGGAATCGTAGGACGGTGGAGATGGCATGGTTGGTCGTATGCGTTAGATACTGTAATGTGTGCCAAGGAGGTTAGAGCGAGTGATGGTGTGAGTAGTATTTTGGATGGTCCCTGCGCGGTTTGAGATCGAACCTTAATTCCGGTCGCCTATAAAGACCCAATGGGTGGCTGCCGATGTCCCCAAATCCAAAACTCCCTTCCCCTCTGCAACTGTCACGCTGTGTGACAAAACCTGTCACGCGCCACCCATGAACGCGACCGACACCACTCAACACGACGCGCCCACCGTCGGAGATGACAAACCTGCACCGCCCGTCCCCTCCACCGATGCACACACCGACAGCAATGGTACACGTGATGATCAGTTTATATTCAAATTTACCCTTAGCTAACCCTAAACACGAAAAAAGATTCTCTTCCAAACGGTCATGTCACGCTAGACTCGACCTCCTCTCCCATGTCCGTCTCCCCTTCAGATACAGGTTCGTCGTGCTAATCCTTTCCTTACTCTAACCCCGTTCTTATCTGGCCAGCTCTCGTTCATCCCCCCACTGCGACGCCTTCACCCACAGTACATCCAGATGCCGCCCATGACATCAAGATGGCAGAGACGCCAGAGGCTCTCGTCGAGGAGATGCTCGTTTCCAACGCCGCTTCTCCAGATGTCGTTCTGAACGGCCAGATCGATAGTTCTGACATTACCAACACCGACCAGGATGGCGACGTGAACATGGAGCACACCCCTCACGTCAACGGTCATGCGCAGACAAGCGACGTCAAGCTCGCCTCGCACGACGACTCACCTGTCACGTACTGCTCTCCTAACCACAGCGCCTCTCCTCGTCAGGCGGATGCAGATGTGGACGATGATGCAAGACCGCCTCCAGCAAAACGAGCACGCAAGTTTTCCGACGCCGATCAAGCATCTATCGCCAATGTGAGCCGCCCCTCTATCATTTCGCTCCCGCGTGCTGATTTTGTCGTCACTCCGACTTGTCAAGACTGCATCTCCTCCTCCTGTCACCGGTTCTTCCACCCAAGCGAACGAGGATGCCGCCCCTCCTACACCAATGCCAGCCCCTGCTGGTATCGCTACATTGAGTGTACAGCAACATCGATTCTGTCTCTCCACTGTTCGTTCGTTGAAAAAAATTAAGGACGCCGCAGCATTCCTCCATCCCGTTGACCCCGCCGCACTAAATATCCCTCACTACCCCACCATCGTCAAGAACCCAATGGATCTCGGGACGATTGAGCGTAAGCTCTTGTCTTCCAACCCACAAAAGCCCGACCCGAATCCTAACAATCCACGTTATAATAATGCCGACGAGTTCATCGTTGATGTTCGGTTGGTATTCACCAATTGTCTCACGTTCAATGGGCCGGATCATGCCATCACCAAAGCTGGCAAGCACGTTGAATCGGTGTTTGACAAGCAAATTAAGAATTTACCCCCACCCCAAGTGGTATGTGAGTGTTGATGGTTCTCGTGGAACAGATGCTAACACCATGGTAGATCAAACCTCCTGTGAAAATTGCCACTCCTCCCCCGCCTCCAGCACCGATCAAGAAGCCCAATGTTGTTGCACAACCTACCCCCGCTCGGCGCGCGTCCACATCTGTCCCCGTGATTCGTCGCAACGACATTGAGCAAGCATCCGCGCGTCCAAAGAGAGAGATTCACCCACCCCCTCCAAAGGACCTACCATATGCTGACGTACCAAAGAAACTTCGGAAAACGAAGGTGGCCAAGGACGATGGTTCGGCGGAGCAGCTCAAATTCTGCTCCAAGCTTCTCGCAGAATTGCATCGCAAACAACACTGGGCCGTCGCGCACCCATTCTATGAGCCAGTGGGCGAGTATTGGGTACCGTGCCTCTCATCTCGTTGCTCATTGGATCACTTCAGATCCTGTGAAGTTGGAGATTCCAACTTACCCCAAGATCATCAAAAAGCCGATGGACTTGTCCACCATGCGAAAAAAATTGGAGAATCGCGAGTACTCGAATGCCTCCAAGTTCTTTGATGACTTCAAGTTGATGATTCGAAATTGCTTCACCTTCAACCCTGCCGGCACGCCTGTCAATCAAGCGGGCATCGAGCTGCAGCGCCTTTTTGATGAGAAGTGGAAGAATCTCCCACCGTTACGGGAGCCAAGCGAGGATGAAGAGGAGGAGGAGGAAGACGAGTCGGAGGAGGAACGCAACCGTGAGTCCACTGATGCACGACGGCGGCCTCAGGCTGACCTATTGTCCCACACAGGTAGGATTGCGACTATGGAGGCACAGATTGAGTCGATGCGAGGCAACCTACTCGCACTGAAGAACCAACCTCCAAAGGAGAAGAAAAAGAAAAAGAAGGAGGCTAAACCCGCTGTTGCCTCCACCTCTAAATCGGCTACTTCCCGTAACCCCAAAGTCCCTAACGCCGGGAACGGCACCGCGAAACGGAAAACAAAGAAGCAGCTTCCAGAGGATGATACGCTATCGTTTGATCAGAAGAAGGACCTGAGTGAGGCGATAACGAAACTCGATGGGCAGAAGTTGGAGAAGGTTATCCAAATAATCCACGAGGGCGTCCCCGAGATTCGTGATGTGAGCATCTCTCTCGATGGCAGATGTGCCCTATGTCTGACAATGGTACCAGAGCACTGAGGAGATCGAGATTGAGATCGACCTTTTACCTGTAAATGTCCTCACCAAGCTGTACAACTTCGTGCTGCGGCCCTTGAGGCAGCCTCCTCAGAAGCGTAGCCGTCCGTCAGGGAAGGGTACTGGTACTGGCGGTCTCAAGCGCAAGAGCATGGATGAGAATGTCGAGGCCGAGAAGATTCGCCAGCTAGAGGAGCGTATGAAGTTATTCGACAATTTTCCAGGAACTGCGACTGCTCCCACCACCGCTCCCGTTCCCCGCCACGATGACAGTGACCGTTCTTCGGACTCGAGCTCTGACGATAGCTCAGGGAGTGAATCCGATTGATTCTGTGCTCCGTTGTATTTGGGTATCTGGGTTTTCCACTCTTCACGTGTGACGGTGGCGAGGACTTCTAGTTACTGTTCTCTCATAATGCCAAAGTGTCTTTTCTCTTGATCTTTATAACCTTTTTCTTCGAAGCACTTGCTTTTACATCACTTTCATTTCACCATCCTCGTTCATCAGCATCCGCGTGCATACATACAATCAACAGATTAAAGAACAGCAATGTAGTCAGCTAATCCTAGTCAAGCGGTCGTCTTCCGTTTAGAGCAAGTAGAAATGCTGTCATGTCGAGAAATCCGTCGGCTGACATTTGTAGCGATAGTCCACTGCCTTGAAGCGCGCGAGTCATTGGAGATGAGAAGATAGATTCCAAGTACTGAGTGGCGACGCATCAAGTCACCTACGTTTGGAGGTGTTTCCTTGCTTCCATTGCTGCCAGCCGGATTTTGTGGATGCTGCAGCGGGTGGTGGCGGAAGCGGGGTACGCATAGAAGTCGGTGGAGGAGACTGGGGATATGGGTGGGAATCTTGGATCGTTGCCCAACCCTGTCTTACCGGAGGCAAAGCTTCTGTGGGCGGGGCAGGAGTGCGGTGGCTGGGGGGAAGAGGTGGTGAGACTGAAGGAGGTGCATCTGTAGGTGGCGGAGGGGACGGTATCGAGGGAGGTGGTGGCGGTGCAGGAACGACAGCTCGAGAGCTGCCGGAATCCAAAGATGTCCATCCACCAGTACGAAACATGGGGGCCCCAGACGCTGGAAGCGATGGTGCAACGGGAGCAGGATTGTCAGTGGGAAGTGGGGCTGGGCTGACCGAGGCCCAACCGGAACGCCTGGAGTCTGTTTCAGGTTTTGATGCCGAGGTGACTGCTGCCCAGCCCGCCTTCTTGAACCCACTGGCCTTTGTTTCGCTCGTGGGCCCTGTGTCACTTTCGGGGGCCAAAACAGGGGCGGGATCCACGGGGATAGGTTTCGCCATCTTAATGCCTTGAGCTTTGGCAAGCTTCCTGAGTTCCTTTTCCTCCCTCTTCCGCTCCTTTTCTTTGCGCTTTTCTACCTCCCCTTGGTTGACCAAGCGAGCGTTGGCTTGCATGTCTTTCAGGCGAGCCTTGTGGTGGTGGGCGTAAGAGTTGGTATGTTCGTCATACTGAGCAACGTTTTGGAACTGTTTCTCGCAGAGAGTGCAATAAAATGGCCGAAGAGTGTCAGTAATTTCTGACTTGACGGCCGCACGTTTAGCCACAATGTCCTGTCAGTGACGGGGTGGTTATCGAACAAAGCTCCGGCACAAGGGCATGGTGGTATACTTCTCTCGCTTTGCGCTGGTCTAGCGTTTCCTTGCGCTGACGCTCAGAGTCTAACTCGCGCCTTTGTGATACGGTTGTCTCGACCATGCGGACGTCCTGGTTGATTTTTCCGAGGCCAGTCAAGTCGTTTTTTATTTGAAAAGGAATGGGGTCGACACGCCCTGACGAAACACAACATGAGCGAGGTCGCACGTAAGAGAGGTTGGCCTACCATCTCCTGATAGCCCGAGGGGTTGTCCCTCTGTCCAACCGAGTTTCGCGAGCATTGCAAAACCCTTGTTGGTGCTCTTGATCTTGGTGTCGACGGTGATGACCTCTGGCGGTGCATGGTGGATGAATTCGTTGTACTTGTCTACGTCGATCGTATCCCCTGGGGGAGGGGAGGGTGTGCGAGAGACGAGTGAGATGTCGTCGTCGTCGTCGCTGTCGTCGGTGTTGCTGCCTTGGTCAGATTTCGATCGCTGGAGGGAGAAGGCAAGGGAAGAGGGCAGTACGGCGTGTTTTCATGGACGCCAAAGAATATGGCAGAGTACCTTTGCAAGCATGGACGTTCCTTCAAGTTCGTCCCACCCGTCGTGTCCGGACATGAAACAAACAAAGCAAGAGCGCACAAACCACGTGACTCTGGCGCGTTCGTCTTGGACGGCGACGACGATGAACTCGGACGACTACTTCACCGATGACCTCGACTCTGGTATCCTCCACCAGCTCGATGTCATCGAAGCCGCGCATCGTCCAAGGCTCAACCCACCAAAATCCGCCACATCTGCTCCCCAGAAGCAAACTCTCGACAAGGAAGACTCGTACATGGACCTCTCACTCGAGCTCGACGAGGCCGATCTACAGCGCCTAGACGCGTGCGTCGCGAAAAAGAGCCAGGCAGCGCCGGTCGCCGGTCCCAGCAACGCAAGCCGCCCGCTGCCCAGGAACACCGTTCAGACGACCCTCTTTGGCGACGTCGTCCGTCCGCCAGTGTCCACTGGCGCAGCCAAACCCTCATCCTCTCGCGGCCCGATGCAGAGGTCCACGTCGGACCGTCGCAACCCCTTCGGCCAACAAGCCCCTAAAACGAAACAGTGGGATCACACCGTGTTTGCGAAGACCGGATGGCGGAAGCCAAAGTCAAAGGCAAAATTGGAAGACGAGCATGAGGAGGAGGAGGTCGAGTTTGAGCAGTTCCCTGCTCCGTTTGTCCAAGGTACGTGGCAGGTGCCACGCTCGCTCATTCCAGGACTAACTCTTTCGCAGTCGGGTACGTATTTTGGTTTTGATCGTTGTGCATGGTCATTGATATCACCGCGTGCTATCTCGGCCATGAATTCCAGCTCGGTGAGTATATTTTTTAAATGTCGTCAAATTCCATGCTAATAGCCTGTAGCCTCCATCTATGAAACTCAAGGTGGACATGCTTGAGGCCAAGCACTGGATTTATCCGCTCAACCAGCCCAAAAGAGATTACCAGTTCAATATTGTCAAGCACTGTTTATTCGATAACACGCTAGTGGCACTCCCAACCGGTCTTGGAAAAACGTTCGTTGCTGGTGTCGTTATGCTGAATTGTAACTTTGTACATCTTCTATTCTCATTTCGCGCATAACACATCATCCCAGTTTACCGCTGGTTCCCTGAGGGCAAGGTGGTCTTTGTCGCACCCACGAAGCCTCTCGTTGCTCAACAGGTAGATGCTTGCCACCGAACATGTGGTATTCCAGGCAGGGACGCGATAGAATTAACAGGCAATAATCCGCGCGCATACAGGTCGCGAATGGTGAGTATCTCCTTCGACCTTTGAAGTCGATTCGTATGAACATCTCTCAGTGGGAAAAGAAGCGTGTTTTTTACATGACGCCTCAGACACTCATCAATGATCTCACAACGGAAAATTGTGACCCACACGATATTGTGCTCATGGTCGTCGGTTTGCACTGTTTCTAGAATTTGAGTGATATATCTTTCTAACCATCGTATGCTTTAGACGAAGCACACAAGGGTACAGGGGACTACGCATATGCTCAGGTCATCCGCTACCTCATGGCGAAGAACCCGCATTTCCGAGTACTCGCGCTTACCGCGACCCCTGGAAGTACTCCCGAGGCGGTCCAAGGGATCGTAGACTCCTTGCATATAAGTAGGATTGAGATCAGAGACGAAGGCAGCCTTGACCTGCGGGAATATATGCACAAGAAGGTTGATTTCTTGTTCTCAATTTGAGAGGCGTCTCATATCTTCAATAGGAGGTCAAACAACATATCATCAAGATGACGGAGGAAATAGTCCACTTTCAGCAGCTCCTGAAGACCGTCATGGAGGTCAGTCGAAGTGTTTTGCTGAACTAACAACGCTGACTGTTTGTAGTCGGTGGTAAAACCGCTCATCACCAGAGGCATCATTGAGCCTTTGGACGTCGTCAAAATGCATCCGTACCGTGCCACAGCCATCATTCAGCGCATCGCCGCTCAACGGAATAGTCCACATGTATGGGCCATGGGAACCCTTTCCTTGGTATCATCGTTAGCACGGGCTATGGCTTATTTGGTATGATCACCCTTGGTCTTATAGTGATGTGCGCCTGATGGCCGTCGTCGTCATGCATATAGATGGAGGCCAGCGTCCCCATGTGCCTTCATTATCTACAAGCGCTAATTTCCAAGGACGGTGCCAATCAAAAGACGAAAGCACCTTCAAAATTGAAGTCGGATTCCACGTTCCAAAAGCTTCTCGCCGACCTTGAAGCAGGCCAGAGCCGGCCTCGGGGATTTGGGTTGCATCCAAAGATGGAGACCCTGAAAACATTACTGGTGCAACATTTTGGGCAAAAGATGCCTGAAGAAGACGAGGAAGAGGGCGAAGGCGAAACGCGAGCTATGGTGTTCGTGACGTACCGAGAGTGCGTCGATGAGATCGTCGAGGTCTTGAACCAGGAATCACCTCTGATCAAGGCGACTCGCTTCGTTGGCCAAGGAGTTGATAAACAGGGTAAAAAAGGCTTCGCTCAGAAAGAACAACTAGAGGTGCGATTGAAGAACTGGCGAGCGCAGGAAAGTACTGATTCTGCTTGTAGGTGATTAGAAAGTTCAAAGCCGGGGAGTTCAACGTTCTGGTATCGACATCAATCGGGGAAGAAGGTCTTGACATTGGAGAAGTAGACCTGATCGTATGTTATGACGCTCAAAAGACACCCATCCGCATGGTATGTGAATCTCACTCCTTTGCTTCAATTCAGGAGATGTCACCGTCTTTTATAGCTTCAACGCGTCGGGCGAACCGGCCGCAAGCGTGATGGTTACGTGCACGTTTTGCTTGCTGAGATCCGGGAAGAATTAAACTGGGACAAGGCACACGACACCTACGGCGAACTTCAGAGATGTATCGTTCGCGGCGATCAGCTTGAACTGTACGGGGATGTGCCACGGTTGCTCCCCGATCACGTGCACCCGCAAGTACTGGAGAAACGGATGGAAATTGAGGAGTATGTCCGCGAGCAACTGGGGAGAAAAAAGGCTTCGGAGGCTGGGGAGCCAGCAGTGAGCGGAAAGAAGAGGAAAAGGGATGATGACGCTGACAGGAATATTCCTCTCGGTGCGAGTCGCGGCTTCGTAAACGCTGCGGATTTGGTAGCCAAAGGGAAGAAGAAGCAAGCCAAGTTGACGGAATTTACTGATGCCCTTGCTGATGACGACTCTACGGATAAGGAACTAGAGGGCAACTTGCTTGATTTCCGACGTACTGTGTCTACCCCTGTGGAGCCAAGTCGCCGTCAGAAGACTACCTTACCCAAATCACGAACGATGGTCCCCAAGAAACGCAAGCCATCCGCGATTAAGAAAGAGGTTTCATCGACACGAGGCCATGTGTCTCGGCAAGTTGACGTCGATATGAAGATGGATCAGTCCTATCCCAATCAATCTAGCCCAAAGCAGATCGTCTGCACACCACCTCGATGCTCTCCTACTTCTCCCGAATGCTCTTTTCCCAGCCCGATTCCCTATCGGTCACCCACAAAGATTTGCAACGATGTGATTGAAATCACCTCGTCGTCTCCGTCCCGTTCGACTTCCCCTCTTCATTCCGCCCCTACCTCTTACAAGCGTAAAGGCAAAGAAGGAGCAACGGATCCAGAGTCCATCTCTTCGCCACCTTCGCCCAAAAAGTCTATTGATCAAGATATCGCTTGGCTTGTGGACGAGGACGAGGATCCAGATATAGAAATTCTGAGCTCATCCCCCGCTGTCCCGAAGACGCTTCACGTTCCACCTTCGCTTCATTTGATGAACGAAGATTTTGTGGAAATGGATGACAGCATTGTTGGAGTAGTTCAAATGAAAATTATTCCACCTCCGGCTGTGAACGACGGTCCACCTTCTACGCCTTCTCGAGTAATTCGACCGTCCCTCGATTCTACTCCTAATATTCCGGAGGCGTCATTTGCGATTCGCCCAGCTGGTAGGCGCCGGACTACTAAAACAGAAAGGTCTCAGACTCCAGACACGCAGTCTGCTCCAATGCGCCGTCTGCGGCGTACCGATACGGAAATATTTCCTAGGGAATCTACTCCCCCGCTACAGCCGAAGAGGCGTAAGCCCCCCATCTCTATCCGGCACCATCCATGGTTGGACGGCGAGGCAGAGCATTCAGGAGACGAGGAAAGTGCAGGATCCTCCCACTCGGAAGATGACGTGGAGAGCGAATCGGACAGGCGATTTCTGAAGGACATACCTGACACCCAACTCTCGCCGTCGTACGATCAGGACCTCGCCTACCGTCAAAGTCTGTTTACGCAAGCACCAGGACTCGTCGACGCGCCGGTCTTTGCCAACAGGCCAGTTCCAAGGGGCGGCTTCGTGACCGCGAGAGAGCACTCACGCAAACGTCCCATAGTTTCGAGTTCACCTCCGCGTGAGTACTCTGAGCCCGATGAGTACGTGTTTGGGAGTTTCGTGGTGGAAGATGACGCGGACCTCATTTGATGGATGCTATGTTATACACGACTAATACTTGGATTACGGAAGATTCAGAATAATGTGTACATGATGTATGATAGAAACTTGGTAGGACATACCGAATTGCGCAACCTACTTGAGAGTGATATGCGATCGATGCTAGTGGATGGGTGTGTTGAGTACAGAGTCTAGGAACGTTAGCCGGTCCCGTGCGGAAGTTACCGAGCTACTAGTAAGCCTGACCGTGACAGCCGTCAGTACTAGTACACCGTCCGCACTAGAAAACAACTGCTCATGGAGGCTTTCTTACTACTATCCCGTGGTGGAGCGCGTTTTGATAAGCAGCGTTTCAATTCCGACGTACAGCTATTTGCGGTAGGTGGTCGACATCGTACTAGCGTACCTGCTCATTTCTTATACATCCGTCCCTTACTACGTCTAGAACGCCGTCGCGAAACCCGAAAAATCGGCACATGCACCGATAACGCAGGACTCGAAGCTTCCACCTGAACTCGATTTTTTCAAATACGCGCAAGGCGGAACAGCGAAACGAAAAACGGGTAGCGCGGACCCCAGCAGTTCGAGTGCACCCCTTCGACCCGACCCGCAACACAAGAGGCGGAGGGTGGATCGTGAAACGAAGAGTCCCGATGGTGATGAGGGCGACGAGGATGACGGACTCGAGGACGATGCGTCGCGGGCGAGGATTCGCGTGGCGGCCAAAGGCTCCAACGTGCCATCGCCCATCGAGGTTTTTGACGACCTGCTTGACCGGTACAACATGCCTCCTCGCCTGCTGTCAAATATTCGTGACAACCATTACAAGCTCCCGACCGGCGTGCAAGCTCATGGGATACCCATTTTACTAGAGGTGAGCGCGCGAGCAACGTGCGAGCATCCGTCCGCCTTCCTCACGACCTCTATAGCGCCGTGATCTTGCTGCCATCTCTCCTACTGGGACTGGAAAGACGCTTTCCTATCTACTACCAATCATGTCACTACTCGGGGCCCCCATCTCAAGTTTGAAGGGCACACAAGGAAGTGGTGTTCGTGCCATCGTGATCGCCCCAACCCGGGAACTGGCACATCAGATTCACAACGAATGCTTAAAACTTGCCGCGGGACGCAAATGGCGAGTGGTGTTGTACAGCAAAGCCACGGCGAGTACGCTTCGGGACAAGAACGTCAGGGATAAAGTCGGTAAGTTACTCCAATGATGCGTTGTCGTTACATGCTGAGAGAGCCTCGAGATATCGTCATCAGCACGCCGTTACGTCTGGTCGCGTCAATCCAAGAAGGGAATATTGATTTGAACAAGTTGGTGGCATTGATTTGATTGTAGACTCTTGTTCACCGCGGACTTAGTGTCCGTCATCTCGTACTAGACGAAGCAGATCGGCTCCTCGACCATGAATTTCTGGCGCAAGCCCAAGAAGTGATTGGCGCTTGTACCCATCCGGACATTCAGAAGGCAGTGTTCTCTGCGACACTTCCTGCCGGGGTCGAGCAATTGGCCATGGGAATTCTACGCAATCCGATACGCATTGTCGTTGGTCTCAAGTGAGTTATATATGACGTTTGATTGATGAGTCTGACATTTTGCTAGGGATACGCCCCTCCCTCTTATTAACCAATCTCTTATTTATGTCGCTGATGATGCTTCGAAACTGCCAAGTCTTTTGACGTATTTTGCGCAGCCGTACAATCCGCCACTATTAATATTTACGTCCACTCAGCCTCGGGCTACCTCGTTAGCGGAAGAGCTGATGCTCAATGAGATACGGAACGTTGATTGCTTACATGCTGGCATGACCAAAAAGGAGCGAGATGACGCTGTTAGCCGTATGCGCCGCGGAGAAAGCTGGGTGATGGTCAGCACAGAGGTAATGGCGCGAGGTATGGACTTCAAAGGTGTGCGAGAGGTAATCAACTACGACTTTCCAACGAGTGTTCAAAGCTATATACATCGGATCGGTGCGTGGACAACAACTTCCCCCCTGCTCAAGAATTGTGGTTGATATCACCCAGGTCGCACTGGGCGTGCTGGTCGGGAGGGCAAAGCTGTGACGTATTTTACGGATGAAGATGCGCCATATTTAAAGTCGTACGTCACCTCGGCGTCACCACGCGGGGTATAACCTGAAAGATTGCTCCGAGGATTGCCAATGTTTTACTTCA
Source organism: Tylopilus intermedius (assembly GCA_038091255.1). Classification (NCBI taxonomy): domain Eukaryota; kingdom Fungi; phylum Basidiomycota; class Agaricomycetes; order Boletales; family Boletaceae; genus Tylopilus; species Tylopilus intermedius. Next base: position 9,839 of record JBBPOD010000023.1, on the reverse strand, counting down.
GTCGGGCTCGGCTGTGCCTGACTGGATTCTGAAGCTTCCAAAGCCATCCAAATTGAAGAAAAAACAGATGGGTAAGGTTAAGCGTGCGGAGACTGTCAACGCCGCACGCAAGATCGGTCGCAACGATGCGATAAAGAAGAGGTATGTGTAGGCATTTCTGGGGATGGATTGCGACTGACGGTGTCTGCAGAGATATGATTGCTGGCTCGAAGAGACGGAAGGCAAAGGAACAGGGTGTCGGAGAGTGACTCGGTAGAGTGGTGTCGTCGGCAAAGTAATGTTTATGCTTTGTTCTGGTTGCTGGATATCAAGGCTATTACCTCAGAGGTGCGTCACTGACGGCGGGATTGACTATCGCGTGGAGTCGTGTGTGACGACAACAAGGGTGAGGTGAAAACGTTCCATTTTAGGCAGGCCTCGATGCAGATCCAGTCACCGATTTGCCTCGTTGAATCCTCAAGGCTGCCTCGAGGTGACGATGTGAAGAGCTGGAGGACCCCTCGCAGAGCAGCCCATCTCTGGGGCATCCGTTCAAAAAGGGGTTCGCTTCCCAGCACTGTAGACATACAGCAGCTCGTACGTGTACACATCTACAGCACTCTTCCTCGTCCTAGACATACTCCACATCGACAATGCCACCCCACCAGCACGCCCGCAGGTCTCGCAGACTGTCCCACAAGTCCCCAATGGAGGGTAAGTCGCGTCTTGTTTGTCCTTAGCACCCATCTTGAACACCTTCCTCTTTTGGACATAGTCGCAGATTACGACTGGCAAGGCGCCGCCTCTCTCAATGTCTCTGGTGTCGACGTCGCAACCACTCCTGTTCTTCCAGGACCGCCGTCGCCATCCACATGTACCGCCACATCGACCGACTCTCCTCCCTCCATCATCACCCATCTCCCCTTCACGCCTGGCTCATCCCACACTCGCAATCGCAAGGAGGGCCACATTCCTCGTCCACCCAACGCCTTCATGGTCTTCCGTTCTTGGCTCTGGAACAAGGACAACCTCAAGAGCATCGAGAGAGACAACCGCAATGTATCTCGCATCGCCGGCCGATACTGGAACGAACTGTCCGAAGCCGATCGTGCCCCCTTCCGCTCCATGGCCGAAGAAGCCAAAGCGCGCCACGCTCAGCTCTATCCCGAATACAGATACTCTCCCGGATCGCAGAAAAAGCCCAAAGCCCCTCCGCGTCGCTCCCACCGCAGCGCCGAGATCGAGAACGAGAAATGCAACAAGGTCGTCAATCTACTGATGGGCGGCATTGTTAGCCACGATTTGGCCAAGCATCTCGGTGGAGCGCACACAAAGGTTGAATCCGATCGGGATGGTTCTGCGCCCACCACAGAGGGATCGTCTTCGATGTCGGCGCACGTCGTCCCGCGGAACAAACTCAAGCGGCCTGCAGCGCTACGCGGGGATGCGCCTCCCCCACAGCCGAAATCGAAGAAGCAGAAGACGGTCTATCACTTGCCTTCTATCTCGCCGCCTCCCGCCCAATACTCCATCACGCTTCCCGTCCTCCCGAATCTCGAAGAACTATCCGAGCCTGAACTGACGCCGAAACCGCCGGCTCGTACTCCAGAGCTGTATTACCCTCCCGAGCCCGCCCAAGAGTTTGTTGCTACCGCGGACATTCCCTATCTTCGGCTCGATGGTTGCATCGATCCGGTGAGTCATGCGACGCTCCAGTCTTGCTTGTATTGACTCCACGCCATAGCTGGTCGAGAAGGGCGAAGACGATTTCCCTGCGCTCTTTCCCTCTCACATGAAGCCGGGTGCCCAAAGCATCTTCGCTGGGGTCAAGCCCGAAGCGATGCCCTTTATCGATTCTTGCGTGCTCGGCGCGTACACCACCGAGGTGCCCATCATGCCTACCGCTGCCCCGTTCACCGACTTTGGCATTGACGCTTACTCGCCGCTGGAGCCTGAACTTGTACCTTTGGGTTCGCCCGTGTTCACCAACCCGTTCGACCCTTGCTCGTCGTCGGCAGAGCACACAGCGTTTCTCGGCACCTTGGACCAGCTGTTCGGACAGCCAGTATCGCCTCTTACCCAAATCTTCCCCACCGAAAACTGGTAAATATTGCGCCTCGGACTCTTTTCCTTCTAATGACTTGCGATCAACGCTTTTCATGAAAATCACGCTTACATTGTCACCCATTCCCATCACACACACACACCTAATTTTCACATATCTGATTGTCTCGGACGAACCAATTCCAACTACCTAGTGTATCTCATACCAAACGAACGCTTCTTTATCGATATGCGAATGTAATGCCAAACAAGTGGCCCTATGAAATTCGTTTCACCTTTCTGCCTTCTTTACTGTCTGCGTGAACGCGCTTTGTTCCAGACGTGGATTTGACGAGCTCTTCGATATTCAATCGACCCGACTGCTGCTCCTCCCGCAGCCAAGTTATACAGGCGTCCATGTCACCCTCTGGGTTCTCTAGCTGCCACTCGACGACCTTGGCGAGCACGACAGCCGTCCAGGGCCCAGGCTTACCGCCAACTACGGAGATGACCTCGTTCCCCTGCCGAAACACGTCAGTAGACGACACGGGGGGAGACGGGACGACGACCGACGTTGAGCAGGGGTTTCGCGTCGACCAACGTGTCCAGGCCGAGTTGTTCGATGCGACTGGTGAACCCGTTGTACCGTCGTATGCATGCGTCTGCTTCGTTACCTACACAGCCCCGTAGCAGGTTCTCAGAAACGTCGTGGGACATGCGCGGCTTGGACGTACCATTCCCGAGCGGGACTAGCTCGCACACCAAGGCGAAGAGGAGGGACGAAGACCAGTGTGCACCGGACATCGGTTTATGCACCTTGGGGTGTCGGAGTAACAGTCCTGTAACAACGCCGGTCGTCAGTCATCGCCGAGTTCGTGAGGGCGACGTACCGATGGCGACGCGCTCCGAGGGCGTCGTGAACCGGTTGTCCTCGAGCGATACCCCCTTGAGCAGTGCAGCAGCCTCGAACAGCGCGGGCACGCCGTCGAGGTAATAATTTTGATTCCCGAGGTTCAACCCTTCTCGGATCACAGCCTCGACGAGAGGGTGCACTTTTTTCTTGTGGTCGGTGTACGTGATACCAGCGAAAGAATAGAGGCTGGCACTGAGGAATAGTCGCGCCCTCGTTCCTTGATCGTTTAGTGCGCGAGCGAGGAGTGTCGGGTGGGGGCGCGTCGTAAACCGCCGTGGACCAGGTGACGATGCGAGGAAGAGAAGGTCGTGGAGGATGGTGCATGCGGTGAGAGATAGCTCCGGCGCGGCAACAGGCGCGGAGGCAGCATCCATGGTCGACGTTGGTACACGAAAGACGGTGTGATACAGCGACAGGTCATGAATGATCTGTATGGCGTGCAGCGGTTCGACAGCTTGTGATTATGAGCTTGAACGCTCAAGTAAGACATGAAGCACACTGACCTTTCAACATTGTGTCGAGCTCCCCACCGATACGCCCGCGGCTGATTTTTAAAGAGAGAGCTTCCTTCAAGCACGTTTTTCAACAGGCTCTGCAATGCAAGGAAAACAACGCTGGTCACCTGGATGCTCTGGTCACGGGCGGCATCTTGAAGCTCAGGTGTCATTGTAAATCCAAAACGGCTCGCAAACCTGACGGATCGAAGGACTCGCAAGGGGTCGTCGCGAAAGGTTTGCAGCGGGGGTAAAGGTGTTCTAACGATACCGTTGCGGAGATCGTCTAATCCCTGCGAGAAACATGAAGCTCTCAGCCCGTTGCACGAGAGTGTCCTTCCAATAAACTCTTGCCTTCTCGGTGAGGTCCTCGACCATCCGCGTATGAACATTGTAGAAGAGAGTGTTGATCGTAAGGTCCCTTCGAAGGGCATCCTGCAACGGAGTCCCGAATTTCTGCAAAAACCGTGATCAACCGGACGGCACGTCGACGAAGCAACGACGCACGACTTCAGTCGGAATCCGACTGTGTTCCGAGTACTCTTCGCTCCTCAAGTTTACGAAGTCCAGGTCGATGCCGAACAGCGTCGTTCTCGCTGTCTCCAAATGTTTTGATTGATCGGGGTTGCTCTCGATCTTGGCGACCTTGTGCACGGGCACATGTTTCTTGTCTGACAAGAACGCAACGAAACGCTCAGCAAATGGCACGCCCATCATGTCTTCGAGACAAATGTCCACATCGTTGCAGGCACGATCGAGCAACTATTCACACCACATGAGAAGCACGTCGGAAGAGAGGCCATGTATTGACCTTGTCGCGGACCCAACCACCGTTGATTCTGCACACGGTGACGATGCCGTCTTGGTGCTTGAGATATCGGGTGAACTCGTCGAGCAAGTTGCAGAGTTTGTCCTCTGTGTCAGACAGTTCTATGTTGTCCTTGACCTGTGGTGCGATGCGCGTCGCCATGCCTCTCACCACCCAGTATCGATGACTTCGTCGACAGCCAGATCGAATCATGCGGTGAGATTCAAGCGGCGCTTGAATCCCAGAAGTAGTGCTGTCACTTTGCCGGTGTAGTAGTTCCGTCCAAGGACCCGAGTACAACCATCCAACCGACGACGACCTCCTAATCCCCTTTACTTCCTTGCTCCCACCTCTCCCATCATGGGCCGCGTATTGCTAAAGGTCTCTCTTATCTCTCCTGTCCGTGCCGAAACGACCCACTTACCCGTATTACAGGTTATTATCCTTGGGGACAGCGGGTAGGTGGCGCTCGCTCGCGTTTCTGTCGGGCGCACTCAACACGGTGTGCGCAGTGTCGGAAAGACCTCTCTCATGAACCAATATGTGAACAAGCGGTTTAGCAACCAATACAAGGCGACCATCGGAGCCGACTTGTGGGTGTGCCCCATCCAGTGGCGAAAATGCATCTCACCAAACACCGTCTAGCCTTACCAAGGAAGTCATGGTCGATGATCGTCTGGTGACGATGCAGGCACGTTGACGTGGTTTATGCCGTCTGGGTGTCTCCCTCTGACGTACGCCCCACAGCTCTGGGATACCGCTGGGCAAGAGCGATTCCAGTCTCTCGGCGTGGCTTATTACAGGGGCGCCGACTGCTGCGTGCTCGTATATGACGTCAACAGCGCCAAGTCGTTTGAGACGCTGGATAGCTGGCGCGACGAGTTTCTCATCCAAGCCAGCCCACATGATCCCGAGAATTTCCCGTTTGTCGTCCTCGGTAACAAGATTGACGTAGAAGAAAGCAAAAGACAGGTACGGTGGTCTTACCAGTGGCTCGAGTACCAACACGTCGACACGATGTCATAGGTGACGCAAAAGCGGGCAATGACGTGGTGTCAATCCAAAGGGAACATCCCATACTTTGAGACATCTGCGAAGGAGGCTATCAACGTCGAGCAGGCATTCCAAACGGTGTCGAAGAATGCGTTGCAACAAGAGTCGGAGGAACAAATGTACGTATCACCCGTTGCATCGAGGTGTCGACTAACCGTTGGCCAGGTATGCGGACTATCCGGATCCAATTCAAATCGATCGGGAGAACCTACAGAACTCCGCATGCAACTGTTAATCTACCTAATTGCAACGTGAATGGATTTTTGTTATTTCTGTGGCATGTTAGCGACGAGTGCCGCCGCCCAGCCATTTGTGATCCTGTTGAGTGTTTAATTTACTGTCTCGTCAGTGAGGTGTCTTATGTTACTGGTCATGCTGAAGATCTGAGACATTGGACTCGAGTACAGCGATGTTATGACATAATAAGCATATAGCGGGTGACAATGGTACAAGAGTAACGTGTCGAGGGACCTCACAACTTGAATGCCGTCTTTGCAAACCCCACCTTGGCTGACGCAGCGTCATCGACGAACCAATATACCTGACCTGGATATGCAAGTCTGACGAGGGATGCGGGGAGCTTGTATTCTTCAGGTTTGTCAAGCACGAGGGGCAACACGTCCACCTTGCCCGCTCCGGCAGCAACGAAAGCGACGCGAGAAGCATGATTCAGTACGGGAAGTGTAAGGGTGATACGCCTTGGGGGCGGCTTGGGGGAGTCCTCGATGTAGGCGACCCATCTGTCGCTTTCTTGGAGCAGCTCATGGCCTGGGAACAGGGAGCAAGTGTGGCCGTCCTCGCCGACGCCAAGGAGGATGAGATCAAAAACGGGGAAGCGCGCGGAGTCCTTTTGGGCAAACTCGTGGATGAGCGCTTTTTCGTATTCGTCTGAGAGCTCTTCGAGATCGTCCAGGAAGGTGGTGTCGATGGTGTGGATGTTCCCAGGGGGGATGGGGACGTGGCGGAAGAGCTCGTTCATGCAGCTGTTGTGGTTCGAATCAGGGTGATCGAGCGGGACGACACGCTCGTCGGCGTAGTAGACCTGCCTGTGGGTGTGCGATGAGCAGGGGGTAGTGGATGTCGAGATGACTCGTACCATTTGTCCCACTTTGCGAGCGGGTCGTCGATAAGGCCCTTGAGCTGCTTTGGAAGAGAGCCACCAGAGAAGGCGATGGTGAATCTGCCCTTTTTCTCGATGGACTCTTTCTGGGCCTTGAGTACGAACGCAGCGAGCGCTTTGGGGATCTCCTGCGAGGACGAGAACGAGTAGAGCACCGGCGGATGTGGTGGATGATGCATCTTTAGGAGTTATTCTCGTTATCAAATTAATTATTATATTATACGTCACTACACAAACATGCACAAACTATGACCCCATCTCCGGAAACACGCTCAGCAAGATCGCGTCCAACAGAAACACGGCGAGATGTCGGTTACACGCCTCGTCGCTCAGCCCGTCCACGACACCATCTACCGTGCTCACAGCAGGATCACCTAGCAGTGGACTTCGTACCAAGGCAGGTACACGCTCGATCAGCCTCTTCACCAGCTCATCTCGGATCATCACTTGCTCTTCCGCCGTCAGGTCGGCCGGTATGGGGCCAGGGTATCCGTTTGGGAACAGCGTCCGCTTCGACATCCTGACGACAAACAGAATCGTCGACGCAGACAACACATAGCTGTACAATAGATAATACAGCAACCTGGTACGCAACGTCAGATAACGAAAAGGGTAGATGGAGCAACACACTTGTTCGTGAATGTCTGTAAAGTACAACAGATCATGGACATGAATTGAATCACAGCAGTCGCAGCCAGTCGGTCCTGCGCACGGAGTACTTCCGAGATCATGGCCAATGGACCGCGAGCAAGGTCGGGGGGAACGACATCTTTGCTCTCGGCGGGAGTGCTCGGGTTTGTCGACACGATCGATGATGCAGAGGATCCGGATGGCGTCAACGAGACAGTTTCGTCCCCTATATTCATCACGCGGATCGACTCGCGCGTTTGAGGACCACTGGTTTGGTTTACGATGGGTATGATATAAATGACTTGCTTGTACGCCTGTATGATCGTAATGCATGCACCAGATAATTTCTGGATGGCTGAAAGTAAAAGCACGATGATGGTCGACTTGGAGAGTCGAGAGTGGTCGTGTGCAGATGTCGACGAGACGGACGGCTAAGAGGTGATTGGTCACAGCGTTGGCAAATTTATAGGATAACGCACCTGCACGGGTGATGTCCCCGGAGAAGGACCGAGTATATCCAATACCGTCTTCTGGAGGAACCACGGCTGGGATATGCGGGGGATGACATCCTTGACGACGAGCCTGAGTATGATTTCCCTAACGATGAACCTCTCGGCGTCCGGTGCATAATCCTCGGGGGGAAGGCATTCTCTCAGAATGTGGTCGATGGCTTGTCGAAAGTATTCTTCGTCCAAGGACCCATCGGATGTGACTGCCATGTGCGGTTGTAGCTGATGAAAGAGCTGAGCGACGGACAATGCGCCGCCGGTAGCGTACGAGGTCGAGGCCTTGGACGCAGCTTGACGATAGTCTCTGTAGTGCTGGGTGACGAGAGCGGGTATGTCGCTGAAGAGGAGCATGGAGAGGTCTGCATCGAGAAGACGCTGCTCGAGGGAGCGAATGAGGTGGGTCAGGATGGCCGTGATCTGGGGAAGGAACTCTTTGTCATATCGAGTGAGTTTGGTCCACCAGGTGTTGACAAAAGCCCGAAGAGCGAGGGCGATAAAGTCGTACACCTCGTCTTGGAGTTCGCGCGGACAAGCTGGCGAGATAAAGAGCGGTGGCAGGTCAGAGCCGGGTGGGAGATGGGGGAATAAGAGACGCCTAGCCAAGCTGGACGGCAAGTCGTGCGAGAGAGTCGTCGAGGCGGTCGAGCGAGCGGTGGACCGGCCAAGGAGTGGACCGGCCATCGGTGCGGTCACTGAAAATTTCTAATTTAATTTATCGCGCCGGACTTGTGTCGGTCCATATAAAACTGAGCGAGTCAGGATTAGCCTCTCTCTCATGTCTTTCTCCCTCCTCCGTTTATCTTCTCAGAGGTCTCTCAGACTCAACTCATGGCGGTCCTTTTCTGCCACCGCGTCCACAGCCCACCCGGATATCGACGTATGTCTCTGCAACGCCTCGTGTCTCCTCGTACACACCTTCCCCACAGGCCTCCAGGCTCTCTGTGACGCGCACGACCACCCCACGACAGTTGCCGCCCTCTTCTAAACTGCTCTTCGGGCGGACCTTTGTACGTTATTAATGACTTGCCCTTTGCGGCCGATTCAGGATTTGTGCAGTCGGATCATATGTTGAGGATCCCGTGGACCGAGAGTACCGGCTGGGGAACACCTTCTATCGGGCCATGTAAGCCATCTCATCTTTCGTCGCTCGTTCGCCTTCCGTAATGTATCTTAGATTCCACCATTAACCTTGATCCCGCGGCGACCGTGCTTCACTATGCTCAGGCGCTTTTCGAGGGCTTAAAGGCTTACAGGCACCCGGACGGAACCGTCACCATGTTCCGACCAGACATGAACATGAAACGAATGAACGTCAGTGCAAAGCGTCTCGCCCTACCGGTCAGTCAATTCTCCCGAACCCCGAACCCTTGGTTGATGAAATTGCATATAGAGTTTCGATGGCGATGCCCTCCTGGAATGTATAAGGCAACTCGTTTCATTAGACCGCGATTGGATACCCAAAGAACCAGGTCACAGTCTATACATCCGACCTACTATGAGTCAGTCACCACCGATCCTCTGTTCTTGTACGTTTGACCTATATACGCCAAGTCGGTATCAATGGAACGCTCGGAGTTCAGCCACCTTCGGAAGCGCTCCTTTTCGTGATCTGTAGTCCCGCAGGCCCGTATTACCCGCAAGGTTTCAAGCCCGTGGCCTTGTATGGCACAACAGACAACGAATATATCCGCGCTGCTCCTGGAGGTATGTAGCTCTTGACCAGACCCAGGCCGACATTCCATGGCTGATTGTGAATAGGCACTGGTGCCTTCAAGCTGGCAGCCAACTATGCTCCTGGCGTCGTGGCCCAGAAAGCTGCTGCAAAAGCAGGCTATGTTCAGAACCTGTGGCTCCACGGGCGCGAACACTGGCTTACAGAGGTCGGCACTATGAATTTGTTCGTCGTGTTCAAGGGTGAGGATGGTGGTAAGTGAAGGCGCCGTTTTCAAAGGAGCATGGCATGAACATTAAGCAATTCAGTGACCGAACTCGTTACGCCCCCGCTCGATGGCATGATTCTTCCTGGTGTGACTCGAGATTCGGTGCTTTCCCTGGCACGGAGACATGTCTCAGGGGGCAAGCGACTCGAGGGTCTTCCCAGCCAACTCAGAGTCTCTGAACGGCCGGTAAACATGGGGGAGATTATCTCTGCATCCAAGGCTGGGCGACTCGTGGAGCTGTTTGGTGTTGGTACGGCGGCTGTGGTGACGCCTGTGGAAAGGATTGGATACCTGGGTAGCGATGTGGTTATCCCGACGGGAGAGGATGGAATGGGACCGATCTCGAAGCC
>JBBPOD010000022.1:0-48056 GCA_038091255.1 Tylopilus intermedius | reverse complement strand
ATACGAATATCGACTTCGTTCTGGACGGCATCCACGTTGGCACATATAACCACACCCCATCGAACTCCTCAGATTATGATTATAGCGTACCCGTCTATGTTAACAATTCGGTGACTCAAGGCTTGCACAATCTGGTCATACAGCCCATCACCAGTTTGAATACCAATGTGTTGATTTTGTTTGACTATTTGATTTACACGTATGTCGTCTGTCTCGTCCTGTACTGATGCATTCACACCAGTGTTTCGTCAGCACGGACACAGACTCCTCGAGTTCTGTTTCACTATCCGTTACATCAACCTCCACTGCACTGCCATCAACGAACTCGTCCACTCAGGGAGTAGGACCAAATATTGGTGCTATTGCTGGTGGTACAGTTGGTGGGATTGTCGTGGTCGCACTGGCCGCTGCCCTACTGCTCTGTTATCGGAGACGAAAGAGACAGCGAGATGTGGCGGACCCGTTTACTCTCACGCGTGAGGTGGCGTCAACACCTCTCGCCGCCCCCACCATATCAATGTCATCAGACTACCCAACGGAGTTGCCTTCTGCCAACGTAAGCATGATAATAATATGCCATTCCATGTCCTGCCAGTGGACCCAGCTGATCAAACTTCTGCGTTAGCCGATGTCCAGTAGCAAAATGAGCTTATCCACTGTGGCTCCGCAAACATCGAACTCCCCAACTACCACCGCCCCGTCCTCCTCATCCGGCGCATCCTCCAGCAACAACGCAACGCTTCATGAGCAAGTTGAACTACTCAGGGAGCAACTGGCTCATCTCTGGCGTGTGCAGGGCGCAAACCGAAATGATGCCCCGGACTTGCCGGCCGATGCACCTCCCGAGTATTCGATATAAATCATATAATGTAGAGCATCCATCAACACTATACATGTACTTTTACGTATGATATTGAGTCTGAGACGCGTAGAAGCATGCCTAGCCGATGTGGTTTGGCGTTTGGGGTTGCACAGTTCGTTCAGGGTAGTAGACTGGTCACCGTCGGCGTCGACCACAAACGATAACTTTGAACGGTACGTAACTTTGGTCATCATTCTCACGAGAACTGGTTTCAGATCGGGAGTTGGTACTCACCGCTGCGGGTGATTACCTGACATACGAGCCACTGTCCGCGGATAATGGAGGTAATCTCAAATTCAAGTTACGCCTCACTGTCAGATCAGGAAAACGAGCTCATAGCTAACAATTGGGGACATTGCATGATCGATCGTTCAATATTTAGCGAGCATTTCGAGAAGTTGAGGAAACACACAATATCACGTAGTACGGCATGCAAGCCTAGTAGTCCGCTGACCAGACCGAGACTCTATTATGGGGCAGGTTGAAGCTGTCGATAGACGATCTGGTGAAATTAGAGGGCAGACCTGATTTTCCTCTAAAATGCAATGTTAAGGCCCAGCGCCTCTGACTCAGTCAGGACCAGTGATGCGCGCGACCCAGGCCAACTATTCAACGCATGATCGGCCGGTGCCAGAGTTGTTCACTTATCGGCGCTGAACTCCTCACCTCTTCTGGGATAGACATGGTGGACACTACCGTGACCCATCCTCATTGTCGTGGTAGTCCTTGCCTGATCAAGAACGCTGAACAAAATTCCCGCTGCAAATTAGGCGCATTCTAATTACATAGTGACAACGTGGCAGCACGATGCACCCATTAGACCATGGTACTAACGAACTGTTCGCGTGAGTGGTAGATTTTTGAAACCAAAAAAAAATATCACGTTGCCCAATCCGTCGTGTCATAGCCAATGTCCCCCCAATCCCAACTCACCGTCGTCTCTGCGTTGTCCAGCTCGATACACAAGTTGGAAAGTACCAACTCCTCGTTTGTGGGATCGTACGCGCACCCGTCAATTGGTTCGCCGTCGACCTTCACCGTCGTCGGCTGCTGAGGCACGCCCAGCACGGTGATCGTCTGGAGCTTCTGGCTGATAGAGTACTCGCCCTTGCTCTCGATCTTCAGCTCGCCGTTGCACGCAACAAAGTTCAACGTGCGGCTTGGTCCAGGGGGGTAGCTCTCTCCGTCGTCGACGTAGGCGTTACCCCGTGCAGTGCCCTCCTCATTCAAAGACACGAGGAGAGAGTAGGGGCCCTCTCGCGTCTCGTAGATCGTGTAAGCAGGCTCTTGGTGCAAAAGCAGGATAGAACTGTCACGGATGTGGACATTGATGTGGCTTATGGGAGCTTCCAGGGTGGTGTTTGCACCGGAGTTGGCATTGACGATAGCGTGTGTCCACCAGTCACGCCAGATGACGCTGCCTCTGCCAGGAAAAATGCCTGGAAGCAGAATAAGCTTCTTGGTGTATCGCTTGCACAGGTAAGGGCGGGAACGCACCGTCAACTGTGGTTGCTCCAGGTTCCAAGACAGGGGTGACGATGATGTCACTTCCAATCAACCACTGTTTGTCCACGTTGAAGAGCTCCGGCTCGTTGGGGAACTCGTAGAATAGGGCGCGGATGGGAGGCAGGCCATGAATGGAGGCGTTGGCAAAGAGGGTATACTACCGTGCAATGTGTGAGCACACTTCCTATATACGTGGGCGTGGAACGCACCCAGTATGGCAACATTGTGTATCTGGCAGCAATAGCGATGCGTGATGCGTTCGCAACACTGTCCCATCTGTAAGGTTCCTGAGGAAGAGCACCTATAGTGTTGTGGTTCCTGTAGAATGGCGTAAAGGCGGAGAGTTGCATCCAACGATTGCAAAGTTCTTCGTTGGTATTGTTATCTGAGGCAATGTGTCCACGTCGGCATCATGAAAGGCAACTTAGTTACTCACTGACACCGCACGTATCGGCACCAACCATCGGAATTTGGTATATCTGGAACTGAAGGAGACCTTGGATGCTGAGGTACATGTATTGCCATTTGCTGTAGTTGTCACCGAGCTATAAGTTGCTTTAGTATGCGAGCGGAATCGCTGCCGGAAAATATATCATACCCAGTGTCCGGTCCACTTTCCGGCAGACGGGAAAGTGGCGCGACTCATTACGAATGGCCGCTTCCCTTTGAAGATGGTCTGCATCGCTTGGTACGTGGCCTTCGCTTCCATCATGCCGAACAAGTTGTGTACGTCAAGGTCGACGTAACCACCATGATGAGTGGCGTTCGTGGCCAAGGTATTTGTAGATAGAGTTTCAGCGCCTGAAGACGAGAAATACACATCAGCTGCAAAATAAACGGAATGAAGGGCAATTTCACCATTGTGAATGGTGTATGGCGGGTAGCCAAGGTTAACGTTCTGCTCGGCTCCGGCACCGACGCCACGTTTCGAGAGCGGTACTGTGGTTCCAGGAACGCAAGAATTCGTCGATGTTCCATTCACTGTCATGTTGCCACTGGGACCCCAAATCGTGTCATTATAGCTAGAACGGCCGCCATCAGCGCACCGTAGCAGCGAATCTTTGGTAAATATGCAAACCATTCTGGGTACGAGTACGCAGTTGCGTTGACACCAACAACACTGAATGGTGTCAGCGCCGAGATATTCGCACCAGTTCCACTGTCCACGGAATAAGAGGGGATCTTGGCTTGATTCCAGGCTTGACGCACCAAGAGCCTAAGCAGAAGGAGCTCGGTTCATTCATGTCGAGCCAGACGCCCGAGAAATTGACACCGAGCTCAGTCCAGTTCTTCAGCGCCCGCGTCCACCATTTTTGAGTGTTTTCCGCAAACCAATCGGGGAAAGCCTGATCATGACGAAAACATAATGAATACAACATGCAGAACTAGAATGGCAAGCTGGACGCACAGAGTAGCCCGGCCAGACCTTTCCCACGTACAGGGATTCGTCAAGGTTCTTGATGAAAACATCACTGCACAAGATGAGGAAGGGTTGCACTACAAAGTTATCAATCTGACGTACAGCTCGACTCCATCGGAATATGGGTAGTACTTTGCAGGGTAATTAGGAAGGAACGAGAACAGTCCGGGCGGTAACTCACCACGTCGGTTGCGTTCATAGTGACACCAATGCCCGCGTCTACGATAGGGATGTCTTTGAAAAATGGTTAATAAGCTGTTTCATTTCGCGTCCTGGACGGAATGCTTACAATGCTGGTGGTCGGCGTTCTAAAGAAATGGATCAGACATTTTGGTAATCACCACATTGGATGGCTAACCAATTGATCGATGAATTGCTTGACTTGGTCACCGGGGAATGTCACAGGATCAACTGTGAAGCCGCGGAATGCGTGATATAAGTCGAGGTCATTCCATTGAACTAGTTGCTAGTTGAGCTGGAGCCATTCAATTCACGTAGCGTAAAACACACCTTCGAGAGGAATATTTGCAGCCCGCATTGCAGCAACGTTCGCAATATCTTCGCTAATGTTGGCGTATCCCCACCTGGATAACATTCCATTGACTCTAGATGACCCGGAAAACTTGCGTGATCATAGACCTACCTGCACAAGTGGAATCCGAAACCCCAAACCGGTTGCCACATTGGATAACCGATTGTCGCCCCGTACTGAGCAATTACTTCGGAATCTGTAGGCCCGGCGAAGAAGTAGAAGTCAAGGATTCCCCCAACCATTCGGTACTCAATCAACGACACCGGTGAGTTAGACGGTGTTTGCAAGAAGATATCAGACCCGGCAGCACTGACGAAGGGTTACTATGTTCACAAAACAGCATTAGTCTTACTTACCTGAGCAGCAAAACTCCAGACGACGACGATGTGCCCGTAGTCTCATTAAAACGATGCTCCAGATAAATGGGGTGTGACCCATATCTTTTGGCGCATCAGTCACGTGCTATTGCTCTTTCGACTCGCCTTACATGTTCTGGTCAATGGGATCTTCGATGTCGCGAGCCCAGAGGGTTTGGATAGTCCCAACGCCTCCGTTCGTACCTATGTCACGTCGGAAGCCGCTGCTGGCGATGATCTCGCCCAGACCATAGATATTCGTTCCATAAGGCAGTGCCGAAGTGATCTACCCATGGTACTTGATGTTAGCTCGTAGGTGTTTCAAGAATGAACTCGTTACCTGAAGGTACTGATCTTCGAATACAAGGGGGAAACCATCAAATGCTGTGCCAAGGTCCGAGGAGTTAAATGGTGGGATGGGTGTGGGAGGGAGGGAGGTGATTCTGGTGTCAAATATAGGCATTGCGTCTGGGTTTTCGCGACGCGTGATCCAGAACGCGAACGGCGACGACTCATAGTTGAACACGAGGTCAGGACAACCTGTGAATGATTCCCCCGGCGTATGGGCCCGTTTGATGACAGACTCGGGGATTGTAAATTGCTGGTTCGCCGTGTCATAGATTATCACACGAAGGCTAGACGCAAACAATGAATTCGGATAAATGGTTGGTCGTTCGCGCAACTGACGTAGTCTTGGATTGATAGGTGACCTCAATGGTGAGATCCTGGATATCCGTGCCAAACGCGTTACAAGCTGTACCGGCAAGCGACAACTGAGCAGTCAGGCCATGCTCAGACTCGAACAGATTATCCAGAGCGTAACCTGCAGTGCGTTGACACATATGGGCGCCGTGAACGATGGAGGAACGTACCTGGACAATTCGTGACGTTCCTCGAGTATGTTGTGTTGCTAGCGTATTGACGGCGTAATGAGGAAGAGTGGCCCCAGGCTAGCGTCGCAGTGAGCGGAAGCCCACCCAAGATTGTAAAAAGCATCGTGATGATGGTACAACTGCAGGACCAATGTGCGAGTATGGGGTATTTATAAATTATAAACTGCCTCTGTGCCGCCTTTCGGGACGCACAAAGACGGTGACCCTATGGAAAACCGGTCCCAGTTCAAGTTTCATGTGCATGGACCCCAGGTGCCGCCGCAGCGAATTGGCGGATTTTGATAGGTCGACAGGTTCTAGGCATGACACTAGTGATCCCCGTGTCCGAGCCTGAAGAGGTGCGGAAAGCCTGAGTGTCGTGTATGATGAGTCAACGGAGCAAAGCACAAGGGTACAGATGGCTCACCAAGGTGAATTGTCGCACCGAGAACCATGTCGAACGGGTCGGATAAGTGCACCACTTACATTCTTATTTACGGTGCTTGAGGTCCCGATCAAAATTTATCTATACAAAGTATCGAAGAACTAATGACCGGTGACCTCGATTCGGACAGGTCACGTGAGCACGATACTCCAGCTTTCAGTCCGCCGGAAACGTCAGTGCAACTAGAGTTTCAGATAGTTTTGGATGACCTGACACTCGTTTTGCAGAAATTTGGGTGCCTCTTGGAGTTGTGGGAAGCCATCATGCCGACATCCGAGTCCCGCGGCAATATCGGCCATGACCAGTAACCTGACCCGTCTATTGAACAATCCCAAATGCCAACCTACGAGTCGGCAGTCTGTATCCGCCTCATACCCATCATGGTACGTGCAACAAATAAAAGTACATGGACAGTGATGATGAATGTTTTGCAGTCCAATGCTGTCCATTAAATTGAGTACTCAGGAGGCGGTTCTAGCGGCAAGTCAGTATCATTCCGGTTCCCATCCCGCAGGTGCCAGAGACGAACTACTTCGTCTCTAAGTATCTCAACTTCCTCAAGAAGCATTGCATTGTCGGAGGAGGATGCGACAGGTGAGGAGGTCGGGGCGGCGGCAGGTGGAGGGTTCGGTGTTTGCGGGGTCAGGGCGGATGCATTCCTTTTGTTACTGGACATCGGCTAACGCGCGAAAGTTTGATCAACTGGGTTGAAGACATGGAACGTAGCTTACGTTGGTCAAAGGGGACTCCGCTGGGTAGATTGATGGCATCGTACCAGTGAGAGGCGTCGGCGCTACCTCACCTGCAATAATAAACGGGTCCACTACATTTCTCTCCCCGGCAGCAGGCCGAATGCCATTGCGCCTTTTTTGTCTCCGATAGCAGAGTAGGAAGGCGGCGACCAGTGCGACCACGACAACCCCACCCACTGTACCACCAGCAGTAGCACCAATATTTGATCCTGTCCCTTGAGTGTGAGTAGACGACGTTGGTGTAACGGATAGTGAAATAGAACTCGAGGAGTCTGTGTCTGTGCTAATAGCGGATGGCGTTGGTGATGGCAATACAGCGGAGGTTGATGTAACGGATAGTGAAACAGAACTTAAGGAGTCTGTGTCCGTGCTAATGAAACACTGGTGTGAATGCACCAGAACAGGGCGAGACAGACGACATACGTGTAAATCAAATAATCAAACAAAATCAACACGCTGGTATTCAAACTGGCGACGGGTTGTATGACCAGAATATGCGAACCTTGAGCCAGCGAATTGTTAACATAGACGGGTACGTCATATTCATAATCCGAGGAATTTGACGGTATGTGGTTATATGTGCCAACATTGAATCCGTCCAAAACGAAGTTGACGTTCGTATTCGTTGTGGTCCAAGGAATGGTATTTGCGAGAATGAAGAATACATATATGGAACTTCCTGTCGTACAAATCGGTCAAAAAAATAAAAATACAACCTCGCAAGAGGTCAGATACCTGTGTATGAGACTTGGAGTGCTTGTGTAAAACCTTTGCTTGGGCTGAAGGTAGTATCATGCCATGTGTGATTATATGCCCGCGAGGGGTCAGGTTGAGCGAGACACCCTGGACAAGTGTTGCCTACGCCCCAAGACCCTGGACCTTGGGGAAAGTACTGCGGTATCACAGTGCCGGTCGTAATGGCATCATCAATGGTCACATTGTGAAGTGTAGCCAGAGTGTAACTGGTGAACAGAATGGAATGGATCAGAGCCTGCTCAGATAGCGATCGAAACGGCATCATGGGAGGATTCAGAACCTAGGAATTGTGCATTTTTTACGTGGCCTGCTCGTTATCCGTACACAGCTTTGCCGATGCGGCTGATCGGCCAACCAAAAACTGTGCACAGATGCGAACGGTTCATTTCTAATATAGAAGTTACGAAGTGACACCCTCACTTACCTTGAGCCTGTGCTCAGGAAACTGTGTTCAAAACATTACGTTACAAGACAGATGAATCGATGAGGCACGGAGGTGCGTTGTGGCTCGCCGAGGGTCGTAAGGTCACGGGCAGAGGCGTGGGAATCCCCTCAATCACCACTGAAACTTGAATTTTCTGATCACGAGATGGAGCTGAGTTATTACTGGAAGAATGAACACATTACATAATGGAGTGAAATCTGCAACCAGCATCTGATAACAAACCCAGACCAACTATTCAGCGCATCATCAGCCGGTGCCAGAGTTGTTCACTTACTAGTCGGCGCTGAACTCCTCACCTCCTCTGGGATAGACATGGTGGACACTACCGTGACCCATCCCCATCCCCATTCCTTGCCTGACTCAAGAACGCTGAACAAAATTCCCGCTGCAGTTTAGGCGCGTTCTAATTACAAAGTGACAACGTGGCAGCACGATGCACCCATTAGACCATGGTACTAACGAACTGTTCGCGTGAGTGGTAGATTTTTGAAACCAAAAAAAAATTTCACGTTGCCCAATCCGTCGTGTCATAGCCAATGTCCCCCCGGAGTATAGGCCCGTTTGATGACAGACTCGGGGATTGTAAATTGCTGGTTCGCCGTGTCATAGATTATCACGTGAACGCTAGATGCAAACAATGAATGCGGATGAATGGTTGGTCATTCGCGCACGTAGTCTTGGATTGATAGGTGACCTCAATGGTGAGATCCTTGATAACCATGCCAAACGCGTTACAAGCTGTACCGGCAAGCGACAACTGAGCAGTCAAGCCATGCTCAGACTCGAACAGATTATCCAGAGTGTAACCTGCAAACACTGATAGATATGAGTTCCATGAACGATGGAGGAGCGTACCTGGACAATTCGTGACGTTCCTCGAGTACGTTGTGCTGCTAGCGTATTGATGGCGTAACAAGGAGGAAGAGTGGCCCCAAGCTAACGTCACAGTGAGCAAAAGTTCACCCAAGATTGCAAAAAGCATTGTGATGATGGTACAACTGCAGCACCAATGGGCGAGTATGGGGTATTTATAAATTATAAACTGCCTCTGTGCCGCCTTTCGGGACGCACAAAGACGGTGACCCATGGAAAGCCGGTCCCAGTTTCATATGCATGGACCCCAGGTGCTGCCGCAGCGAACTGGCGGACTTTGACAGGCCGATACAGGTTCTAGGCGTGGCGCTAATGATCTCCGTGTCCGAGCCTGAAGGGGTGCGGAAAGCCGGAGCGTCGTGTATGACGAATCAAGGGAGCAAGGCACAAGGGTACAGATGACTCACCAAGGCGAATTGTCGCACCGAGAACTATGTCGAACGGGTCGGATACACCACTTATATTCTTATTTACGGTGCTTGAGGTCCCCGATCAAAATTTATCTATACAAAGTATCGAAGAACCGACCAACAGCAACTCCTCGATTCGGATAGGTCACGTGAGTACGATGCTCCAGCTTTCAGTCCGCCAGGGATTCCGAGTGACCGAGTCGGAAACGTCAATGTAACTAGAGTTGCAGATAATTCTGGATGACCTGACAGTCGTTTTGCAGAAATTTGGGTGCCTCTTGGAGTTGTGGGAAGCCATCATGCCAAATCCGAGTCCCGCGGCGATCATCGGCCGTGACCGGTAACCTGACCGTTGTCATTGAACAAACTGCACGATCCCAAATACCAACCACGAGTCAGCCGTCTGTATGCGTCTCATGCCCATCACGATGCGTGCAACCAATAAGAGTACGTACACTGACGATGAATGTTTTGCAGTCCAATGCGGTCCATTAAATCGAGTACTGAGGAGGCGGATCTAGCGGCAAGTCGATATCATTCCGGCCCTCATTCCGCAGTTGTCGGAGACGAACTACTTCTTCTCTAAGTATCTCAACTTCCTCAAGAAGCGTCGCATTGTTGTTGGAGGATGCGACGGCTGAGGTGGTCGGGGCGGTGGTAGTTGGGGGGTTCGATGTTTGCGGAGTCAGAGTGGATGCATTACTGGACATCGTCTAACGCGCGAAAGTTTGATCAACCGGGTTGAAAACATGGAATAGCGTGGCTTACGTTGGTAAAAGGCGACTCCGCTGGGTAGATCGATGGTATCGTCGCAGCGAGAGGTGTCGACGCTACCTCACCCACGATCATAAACGGGCCCACCACATCACCCCCCTGGGCAGCAGGCCGAATGCTATTGCGTCCTTTTTGTCTCCAATAGCAGAGTAGGAAGGCGGCGACCAGTGCGACCGCGACAACCCCACCCACTGTACCACCAGCAATGGCACCAATATTTGATCCTGTCCCTTGAGTGTGAGCGCACGACGTTGGTGATACAGTGGAGGCTGATGTAACGGATGGTAGAACGGAGCTCGACGTGTCTGCGTCCGTGCTAAGGAAACACACTGATGTGAGTGCATCAGTGCAGGACGAGAGACGACGTACGTGTAAATCAAATAGTCAAACAAAACTAACGCATTGACACCATCCCCTAAGCTGGTGACGGGCTGTATGACCAGACTGTGCGAGCCTTGAGGCACCGAATTGTTAACATAGACGGGTACGTTATATTCATAATCTAAGGAATTTGACGGTGTGTGGTTATATGTGCCAACGTGGATGCCGTCCAGAACGAAGTCGACATTCGTGTTCGTTGTGGCAGAAGAAACGTTATTTGCGAGAATGAAGAATATGTATACGGAACTTCCTGTCGTACAAATCGGTCGAGGGAATCATCGCAAGAGATAACATACCTGTGTATAAGAATTCAATTGTCGGTGTAAAACCGTCACCCGAGCTGAAGGTAATGTCATGCCATGTGCGATTATACGCCAGCGAGGGGTCGGGTCGAACGAGACACTCTGTACAAGTGTTGCCTATATTCCAAGACCCTTGGTATTGCGGTACCACGGCGCCAGTCGTGATGGCATCGTCAACGGTCACATTGTGAAGTGTGGCGAGAGTGTAACTGGCGAATAGAATGGAATGGATCAGGGCCTGCTCAGATACCGATCGAAACGGCATCATGAGAGGATTCAGAGTCTGAGAGCCTAGGAATTAGGGAGCGAATCGAGTAAAGTTTGAGAAGTTTTTACGCGGCCTACTCGTTGTCTGTGCACGGCTTTACCGATGGCTGATCAGTCAACAAAAAACTGCCCACAGATCATCGGAACGGTTCATTTCTAATATGGAAACTGCGAGGTGACTCCCTCGCTAATTACCAGCCAGCTCAGGAAACTGTCTTGAAAGCGTTACGTTACAAGACAGCTCGACAGATGAGTCGATGATCGATGAGGCACGGAGGCGCGTTGTGGCTCGCCGAGGTTGTTGTAAGGTCACGAGTAGAATCGTGGGAAATGAAACCTACCCCGCCACTACAACTTGATTTCTCTGATCACGAGATGGAGCTGAGTTAATGCGATGAAATCTGCCACCACATCTATTTATCTGTTCTTCGAATTGCTAAATGGTGCTTAGTATTAATTAACCTTCATCGCCAAAGCTCAATTTTGCAACTAGACCCATTCTCGTCGGCAGTTGCGCATCACTACCGAGTCGGTCATGTTTAGACTATCGGTCATCCACATCACCTCACGCATGGGGCTGCAGGGAGTGGTTCAGGAGGTAGGATGTGGTTGGGCAGGGCGCGGCAGGGCGCCAGCGCCGCCGGCGCGTCTGTTGTCGTTGTCATCGTGTGCCAGTGGTGGCATCGACGTCGTCGTCTTTGTTGTCCGGGGTGGGGCAGTGCCACGGGCACAGCGTGGCATTTAAATTGTGTCATCAGCGTCAATGATGACGCTGCCGTCATCACATCATTGAGTCATTGCCGTCGTGCAGGTAGAGTGCTGCGGGTGTGTTCAAAGACGATGGGGATAGGCTGGCAGTGACGCGGGCACGTTGTGCCGTCGCGTAGCGATGGTGGTCGCCGACGTTGCGTACGGGAGCTGAGGGATGCTCGATGAGGGTGGGAGGGGTAGTGGCCAGACAGGACGTGCGTGTTGCACGTCGATGTTGATGAGTCTGTCGGTGACAGACCGATGTGAGAGACCACAGCGCGACATGACCCATGACACGATTACCATCATTCGAAGACTACGATACAAGGCTTGCGAGTACAGTCACTGTGACGCACCCTATTAATATCGCTCAAGTGCATTAGGTTAGTACTATACCTGTGAATGAATACACTGCAAAATGCATTGAATGCAAGTGGAAGGATGAGTAGCGCGCCTTCACAGTGTTGACTGTCGATGTGCCTTCTGATCTGATAGATTCCCCCAACAAGGATGGACTTGGTGACTTGGATCTGACGTTTCCAAAGTTTCAAACTCCAGATGAGAAATGCGACGGACCTTGGGCTGATTATGATGATTACTGCGCTGGAAAACCAGGTTACTTGATTGAAGGTCCGATGGATGGCACCGACCGTATGACGGCGATACTGGGCTGGCACTCGCCGGTGCAGCGAAAGGGTTGGCTGTGGGCGGCGCCAACTTATTCGTAGAGGTAGGATGCAGTTTGGGTAGGGACAGGGCCAACATTTGAAGTCCTTCCATATCATCTCTTCGAACTCTTTGAGGATGGCCAGATCAACATTCAGCTGTCACTCCAAATCATATCGGTACTCATCTTGCTCGATAATTTCGAGTTTTGCATTTGGAAGATCCCGATGGGCCGGCAGGATATCGCAAATTTGCCACAACAACCGCTAGCACGAGTGTTGAACGTTGAGGTTCGTTGCTGTTGATTTGCCCTTGTCAACCCTTGACCATACTTTCTAGGCCGCGGCTTTCATTGATACATATGGTCAGGTCAAGGGATGGATGCCGCCGTTGTCCTGGACGAAGCGCGGATGAGTCATCATGTTACTGAAACTATTGTGTATGCGCGAGCATAAAACTCCTGAAGGCCTGATATTTGGCCACGAGGTAAAACCATGAGATTATGGTAAGCAAATGCGATGGTCCACTCGGCCAGTTGCTTACCCAGCTCAACTATGTTGTCAGTTCCCTATATTTGCTTGGAGCTAGTACCTCTTTTGTTCAGGCGTTCCATGTCAGTCGCCCGAGCGTGACAAGCGCTCAGTGACACTTACCATGGCTTGAAGATAGTTTACTCGGATGACCCGGTAGTCTGTGGGAAGTCATCATGGCGACATCCGAGTCCCGCGGCGGTGGACCGTGACCGGTAACCTGACCTGTCTATTGAACACACGAGCGTCGCGAGCCTGACGCCAACCCACGAGTCAGTTGTCTGTATGCGTCTCATACCCATCACGATGCGTGCAACTTGAACCAATAAAAGTACATATACACTGCCGATGAATATCTCGCAGTCCAATGCTGTCCATTAAATCGAGTACTCAGGAGGCGGATCTAGTGGTAGGTCGGTATCACTCCGGTCCCCATCCTGCAGGTGTCGAAGACGAGCTACTTCGTCTCTAAGTATTCCAACTTCCTCAAGAAGCGTTGCATTGTTGGAGGAGGATGCGACGGCTGAGGTGGTCGGGGCGGTAGTAGTTGGAGGGTTCGATGTTTGCGGAGCCAGAATGAATGCCCCTTTGTTACTGGACATCGGCTAACGCGCGAAAGTTTGATCAACTGGGTTGAAGACATGGAATAGCGTGGCTTACGTTGGTAAAAGGCGACTCCGCTGGGTAGATTGATGACATTGTGGCAGCGAGAGGTGTCGGTGCTACCTCACCCGCGGTAATAAACGGGTCCACTATGTCTCCCTCCTCCGCAGAAGACCGAATGCCATCGCGTCTTTTTTGTCTCCGATAGCAGAGTAGGAGGGCGGCGACCAGTGCGACCGCGACAACACCACCCACTATACCACCAGCAATGGCACCAATATTTGATCCTGTCCCTTGAGTATGAGCGGTCGACGTTGGTGGTGCAGTGGAGGTCGATGTAACGGATGGTAGAACGGAGCTTGACGTGTCTGCGTCCGTGCTAAGGAAACACAGATGTGAGTGCACCAGTGCAGGATGAGAGACGACGTACGTGTAAATCAAATAGTCAAACAAAACTAACACGTTGACATCATTCCCTAAGCTGGTGACGGGCTGTATGACCAGACTGTGCGAGCCTTGAGTCACCGAATTGTTAACATAGACGGGTACGTTATATTCATAATCTGAGGAATTTGACGGTGTGTGGTTATATGTGCCAACGTGGATGCCGTCCAGAACGAAGTCGACATTCGTATTCGTTGTGGCATAAGAAACGCTATTTGCGAGAATGAAGAATATGTATACGGAACTTCCTGTCGTACAAATCGGTCGAAGAAATCCTCGGAAGAGATAACATACCTATGTACGAGAATTCGATTGTTGGTGTAAAACCATTACCTGAGCTGAAGGTAATGTCATGCCATGTGCGATTATACGCCAGCGAGGGGTCGGGTTGAACGAGACACCCTGTACAAGTGTTGCCTGTATTCCAAGACCCTTGGGGAGAGTATTGCGGCACCACGGCGCCAGTCGTAATGGCATCGTCAATGGTCACGTTGTGAAGTGCAGCGAGAGCGTAACTGGCGAACAGAATGGAATGGGTCAGGGCCTGCCCAGATAGCAATCGAGACGACATTATCAGAAGATTCAGAGCCTAGGAATTAGGGAGCGAAACGAATACAGTTTGAGAAACTTGTATGCTTTTTACCTCGTTGTCTGTACACAGCTTTGCTGATGCGGCAGCCAGGCATGATGTTGCTCGCTAAATGGTCGTAAGGTCACTGGCAGAATCGTGGGAATTAGCTCATAATGAAACCTAACATGTACACAGAAGCACAGCCGCGAAATGGTCAACTTGAAGCAAATGGGCAGCGTGCAAAGTCGGGATATCTGTACTTGACTTTGAGATGTGCCTAGCTGTCATCTCGACCCGGAGGGAGGAGGGCAGGAGGAACGTCGGAAATACGTGTAGCACCTCTGGAGTGAAGGATGGCTCTCCTGGAACACTCTTGTTGATTTGCATAGTGCCGTTTCATGTAGTATGTGCCAGCGAACATCTCGACAAACTGCTACGAATGGTACATAGAACTGCTGTCGTCAGTGCCGATGCAAGCGGGCTATGTCGTATTGAATCCTCCAACTTCCAAGATCTATTCGTCGTGTGAGCTACGTATCCAAGATATTTCAATCCAGAGTACAAAAAAACTCTGAACTCATAAGAGGGTAGCCGTTCCTACGATCGTTAGATGGTATGCAACCAAAGATCGAACTCCTTCACCAAACGTTCCACCGGGATCCGCACCGGCAACATACTGTCCACGGGACTCGAAGAGGAAAACAGTCCCGCTCTCGCAAACCCTTCGACGAGCACATTACCCCACAAGATTAGCCACGACATCGTCCAGATCCACCCAAACACCCCGCCCACCCGCCGCCCTGTCAGCCGATAAAACCCGCGCTCGGCAAGGACACCGGGAGCCATCATGCCGAACCCAACCAACATCCACCAAAATTCCGCCTGGTTATCGAGTATGACCATAATAATGTGGTGGAAGATCGCAGAAGTAAGGAATGCCCCGATGACGGTGCCCGCGGGACCAAGGACGAGGGTGAATGGACGACTCCAGAGTAGGAACATTCCGCGGAATAGCTGGTGCCACCTTCGGGCCCAGAAGTCGTTCAGCGACGTAGCGAGCCAAGGGGCCTGGAGTAAAGGTGGCCATTCGGTGGGGTCTTGTCCAAGGATGAGAATGGCAGGTATGGTGGCCATGTCGTACCCCTGCTGCAGAACGGAGTAGACCGAAAAGGCGGTCAAAGTGGATATAACGCTCGATCGGAGGTATCGTGCAAGGAAAGGCAGTGTTTCATCGAAAATGGTCGATCCTTCGGGGACGGATCCGACTCCAATTGGGATCAAGACTAGCACGGCTCGTTGTAACGCTCCGCATACCAGGGTATGGGCAACTGCAGAGATGGATGTGTAAACAACGAATGCTGTGCGGTCCGCTGGACGTGTTTCAGGTGGAATGTATAATCCACGAGACCATTCCCAGCCATGACCACGAAAACTTAAGGCAAGGTCAAGAGCGTCCTTGAAGGTTGACGGCGAGCTATTCGGAGGGCGGAAAATCCGTCGCTGCGGTCCTTTGGCCAATGCCCATTCAAGGGAGCGAGTGACAACGGTGAGCATGAATATCTAAAGAGAGGCAGATGTAAGTCCACCCTCTCGGGTTGTCAGAATGTTTCGAACACTTACAGTCAAGTCAATGTTGAGGAATCCTCGCCCCGACCAGCCATGTGACAGATCCACGGAAAGCGGTGCCCGTATGGCCAATAACACAATGAGAGGCCATAGCGCGACCCG
This sequence comes from Tylopilus intermedius, assembly GCA_038091255.1. Taxonomy (NCBI): domain Eukaryota; kingdom Fungi; phylum Basidiomycota; class Agaricomycetes; order Boletales; family Boletaceae; genus Tylopilus; species Tylopilus intermedius. The sequence continues at coordinate 31,811 of JBBPOD010000022.1, read as the reverse complement.
CGCAGCGCGTGTATGAGGTGTAACTGCCAACAGCGCTGCCAAAAAAAAGCAAACCACCGGAGGGAGAATATACGATATTATTGCGGCAGGGTCGACGAGGATCCTGGTGTCTGGAATACCAAGAGCATTCCGGAGGAGAGACGCCAAGGACAGAAAGGACATGCCTGTCATTGAGTCGTTGGGTTGCACCACGAGACTTGGGTATGAAACGAGGATTCGGAGCACACTGTGACAGCCTGTCAGTGCCAGTGGGTGGCTTCGCCACACGGGTATTTGACGTGATCAAATACTTGGCGACCCTAGCGTGATTGTGATTGGAGGATGAGTTATTTCGGAACCCGAAGTACTCGGAGCAGCCTCGCCTAAGAAAGTGGACTCGGAGGATCCGGCCCAACTTTGGTGCACATCTCCAAGGAGACTACTAGATCATTGTGAGATCTAAGTATGCACACTTTGCAGCGCTCTTAGCTCTAAATGACATTGGCAACTTGGCGTAGAAATCGGACACAATCATGGCATAATTCTACTGGACTGCGGATCAAGTTGGTACATGACATGTCATAGACAGCAGGACACTGGAATGGGTGAAGTGTTCACTGATCATAGTGGTGACAGGTAGTGTTGGCATGCGAAGTCGTGAACTTCACCGACAGACACATTCGGATTCAGAACAGGTTGAGTACAAGCAATGCTCAGGCGATGTTTTGGCCACACTGGTCTAAGCTTAAGTATTGTTCACATTGTAAGCTAGTTGGACTCGTCATGTACTACATGTATCAATTGGCGATTGCGACAGACTGAGATGATCCTACGGCGAGTACAATCCCTGCGTGTTCAACTTCACTGGGGGCATCATGAGCCAGCTTCGACTCCATGCGCGTACGCAATACACACCAACATCGACGTTCAACCCACCCTGCACCTGGCTGACCTTGTCGCTACGTACTCACGAGGCAATGGGTAGTCGTTCCATGATATCTAGCATCCAGCGAACCCGTCTCATCTTGTGTCTATCTTTTGCGCTTGCTCTTGTTACCCGCTATCGACAAGGATGCCTCTGGCGCTTCATGCCCTACGGGATCCATGACCACGTCAGACTTGCGCTTCCGCCCGCGCGCCTCCGCTTCTGTCTCCACGCCTAGCCCACCGCCCGCGGCTCCAGTGGGAATCTTCAGCGCTGGTATACCCTCGCTTGTATCGTGCGACGCCACCTCGTCCAAGAAGGCATGTAATTGTGCTGAGGACGCGCTCCCTATCGTGGACGAGTCCGACGCCTGGGGCATGCGCGCAGAGGGGTCCAGTCTCTCTGCCAACTCGTCAAGGTCCCCATCCCCTTCGTTTGTGCGCGGCATGTCCATCAAGAACGAGTCAAAATCAAAGTCTTGGCCTGCACCAACGTTTACAGGCGCGAAAATGTCCATGTCACCCGCGGAGGTCCCACCGCCACTCATGCTAGAAACGGTTTCTGCCGGAGGTGGAACCGAGTCCAGCGCCGTGGCGTCGATACCTAGACTCTGTATGAGCGACTGTATGTTGCTTTGCAACTCGTCTACGTCGCCGCTGATTTCCGCGGTAGTCTTATAAGTCTTTTGAAGTCGATCGTCTTGCTGTTGCAGCGCGAACGAATCCAGTTCTGAAGGGTCTCCAAGAAGTGAAAACGTGAACGGTGAAAGCGCATTAGCAGCCGTATAGTCAAATGTCGTGGGTAATCGTGATGACGCAGCGACAGTAGGTTGGATGGATCCCGAAGCGGAATTGATGCTGGAAGCGTACAGCGGAGAGCTATTGTTATATGGCGATTGCGCGATCAAAGGTTGTTGCTGGTGCGGTTGAGGGAGTCCTGTTGAAGAGAATACCTCAGGGGAGATAGACTGAGCAGCGAGTGCTGCGAGTAGTTTCTGCATTGGCGCCTGTGGATTGAGCGATGAGGCCAAAGTCGTTTGCACAATATGGTCGTTGTTCGCTTGTGAAGGCGCAGAAGTGGCCGTGGTGTTCGACAGCGGCGCTGTTGGCGCGGATCGAGTCTCCTGAGGGATGAGAAGTGGTTCCGTGGCAACTGGTGTAGGCGCATCAGTGACACTCGGTTCTACCGAAGCGAACCTCGGCGTCGTAAACGGTTCGGAAGGCTGTGCAGAAGGTGTAGCCAACGATGCAAAGAAATCTAAAGTTTGAGATTAATAGAATGAACGACGAGATCGTCCGAGGAGACGGACCCGTTGAACTCGCTGACCGCGCACTTTCCATGCTCGACCTGGGTTCTTCTTCCGCAGCCTCATTTGCGTCCGCGTTCTGGCCACTCCGACCGTCGGCGATCAACAACCTCTGGGGCTTTCTTGCGACAACAGCATGCGACGTATCATCGTCCTGTCTCATCTGGTTATTCCCGTGTCCAAACACCCCCGCTAAAAACTTGAGAATCCGATTGATGGTATCCTGATGCTTCTTATGCCTCTCCCTCGCCGCCATCGCCTCCTGCCACAGAAGCTGGTTCGAACTTTTCAGCTCGTTCAAGTCAGCGGATATGGTCGCCTGATGCCGCTTAATCGCCTGTATCCCGTTCACGATCGAGTTGATGTCCAACACCTGGTTCGTCGACAAAGCGCCTACCGTCCCATTAGCCGCCACGTCCTGGGCTGCAGCAGGCGCTGCATGCGCGTCGTCCGCCCCTGCTGGCTTCTTCCGCTGAATGAGGCACAATAGGTCCGGCTGACCTCGCAAGAAATGGGGGTGTTCATAATTCCAGAACTCCGTCTCCGAGCCGGAGCGAAGGACGCCTTGTTGGAGGTGGGGGATCTTGTGGAACCCGTACATGTTGAGTTGACGCACGAAGGTGCTAAACCTGTTGTGTTTAAACCAACGCCCGAGGACTTCACTCGCGAACCGCTCTTGGTCTAGGACTAGACGCGCGAGGACAACGTGAGCCCGATGCGAGTTAGCGCGTAGCGGAGAGGTAGGGCGTACCAAGGAAAGAGTCGCCTGTATCAGACCATCTTATGAGATCTTGGTTGGCGGGGTCGTTAACCATCCTGTTAGATGTCAATGAGCACAGGAAGCGACCACAACATGGACGCCAGGGAAGATTAGATGTGGTAGACGCACTCGTATAGTTTCTGAAGAAAGGCAGGAACGAGCTGCCTTGCTTGTTTGTTCAAATGGGATGAGTTCCCCCTCGGTGCAACTGCGAGCGATAGTTGCTGGTCGGTCGTCGCTGCCATCATCGTGGTCGGCTTTGAAGTCAGAGTCAGGGTACTCGTGGAAGTCTAATAATAATTTGAGCCAAACACGCGACAACAGCACGAGATCACAGCCCCGATGGGTGGACGTCGATTGACCATTAGCATGTCAGTCAGTTATAATTACTTGGATATTCACGCCCAAGCGCTATGAAAGTTCATGTATTTTTGAGGGGGAATACAAGCACCAACCGCACACAGTAAAGGGGGGAAAAGAAAGCTCATAGTGACCTACCGCGTCGAAAGTGAAACGTCCCATCTTGCAGAAACGAACAAACACAAACTAGCGATTACCGGCAGGCGCACCCCGACGTGGTCGCCCACCCCTTCGCCCATATCCTCCCCATCCACCAACATACGCACCTGGTCCCATCAACCCAACACCTCCGGGCTCCCCAAATGTCGCCACGTTCTTCTCCCGTTCCTCCTCTCTCCGATTTCGTCCGCCTCCACCGCGTCGGCCAGCCCCGCCCCTCGAAGGCGGCGGTACAGCCTGCGTCGACGACGACAGCGAGTCGAAAAAGGACCTTTGTGGGTTGTATGCGCGTTCTTTCTCCGCTTCGTCCTTGTCATGTGCCTCCGCCTCTCCCTCGCACGTCGCAACTTCGCCTTCCTCCTTCTTGGGAGCGATGGCGGATTTGTCAAAACGTGCATTAGAGCTCTCGAAATCAAAGTCTGTCATCGGCACTTTCAGCTCATTTGCCTTGACATGGCCACCGTGGTGTCCACGGCGACCCCCTCTACCAACAGGTCCGTTTGTGCCACGCAGGTCCCCAATTGCACGTTCAACAGATTCGAGAGATGCGGCAGCCGTTTGTACGGGGTTGGCAGGGCGGCGACCATTGGTACTCGTGCTCGGTACGTCGCTCGGTGGTACGACCACAACTGGTGGCTGTTGGGGTACCTCGGGGACGATATGCTGCTGCTGTGGGTACGGCACGGGCGGTGGTTGTTGTGGAGGTGGTGGCGGAGGTACCGCCTGCTGCTGGTATGGGGAACTGTACGGCGGATATTGAGGCGGCGCCATCCCAGGTGCAGATGCCTGATAACACGTCAGTATAAGCGTCAGCGATGCAGTAAGCGTGTCAGAAGGAAGGCAACGGAAGTATCCACACGAGGTTTATGCGCTCTCGGATACGCGAGTCCTTTGACTCTTTTACATCCGTGATACATCATCACATGGGTAACACAATACTAGCAAACCACAAGAGACACGCACCCCTAGCACAGCTGGATCATCGTGCACGCTGCGGCGTGGCGGGGGTTCGTCAACAGCAAGGTCTTTCACTTCAGAGGCACGGAAGATGATATACTGGTACGGTTCTTGCACGGGGGGAATAAACTCGGCAGGAGGTCTGTGACACGTAATCAGCACTGCGCAACGCGTGTGGCCGGGAAAGGATGTCAGCAGGAAGGCAACGGAATGATCCACATGAATGAATGCGCTCTCGGGGACACGAGCGTAAGCTCGTTTTTAACATCCGTAATGCTTCATCTTTTTTGGCATAACTGAGACAACGCGGAACTCACTTTCGCGACTCGGTGCCCATAGAGTACACTAGAGGTGGCACACGGGTCAGGGAGACGCTTGTAATGAACGGCGGGTGTACGCCTACCATTCGAAAGCTGGATCGTCGAGGCAGCCGGATCGATACCAGCAAGAATTCCGCGGTAACGAACATCAGAGTGGGAGATGAGCGATATGGGTTTTCTGTGCTAGTCGTAAGTGATAGACAAGAAAGTAGGAAAGAAAACGTACCCAATGAAACTAAGAGCCATGGTCAAAAGGATGAAAGAAAACTGGAACGAGTCCGCCTTTGGCGAGACCGCGTATGATGTGGGCGAGATATTCTGTCTCCGCTTGAAATTGGGAGGGTTCTCCAACTGCGGACGCTTCTCAGAGATTAGATCTGCCTTGCGTCCTCCTTTTAAAGGCACGACTCGCGTCGATGGTGATTTGCAAAGCGTACAACAACGATGCGGTGACAATACAGAGCGACCAGCGACGAGTAAATCTATGCACATCGAAGCCCCAAACATTATCATATGAACCAGTGCAAGTGTAAACAGTAAAAACAACGAGAGACGCGTAATGGGAAGGGGAAAGAAATTAAGTTACACGTGTAATGTGACATTGGGGGGAAAAAGAAGGCGACGAATGAATGCAGGGCATGTACAGTATGGGATGAAAGGATGGCAGGAAATGAAGACGATCCGTCCAATCAATCACGGTCAGCCAACGACACTCTCCGTGTCTGCGTCTTCGGTCACCTTCTGTCGTCCATCTTCAGTTACCGCCACAGCACCACTTAGATGTGGGTCAATCGGGTCTGATGGCGGTCCAGACCCTGGTGTAGATGTCGGCGTAGAGGTCGTCGCCGTTGTCGAATCAGCAGGATTGAAAGCTCGAAAAGGGGGAGTAGCAGCGAGCGAACGTTGAAAACGCGCACGGAAAGGGTTGGCGTTGGGTGATGGTTGTTCACCAAAACTATTGGCAGAGGGGTCATTCACTTCCGGAAAAGGGGGTGCAGAGGGACCGGTTATTGTCCCATCCGCCTCTTTCGACATAGAATGTTCCTCAATCTGTAAACGTCGCTACGAACGGTTCACACTGAGCGTATGCTGTATATCGGCAGCGAATAACGTACCTGGGTCTCCCATTGGTCATACCCCTGTGCGATGAAGGGCTGCATCGACATGAGATCCTCGTTGGTGAGGGATAGTACCCGGAACAGCTGTTGTTTTAAAAATGGCAGGTATGGGATCGCGTAAAGTACGATCGACGCAAAATTCTGGCCATTCGTCACATTCATAGGCGGCGGGGGAGGGAAAGGGGGGTCCTGCGGATTCATCGGGTGGCCCATCTCTGGTGGTAAGCCTGGAAACTCGGGGTGCCCGTTCATGCGAAACTCGTCCATGCCTGGCATCATCTCGCCGGGCATGTCCAGACCGAGTGCCCTCATTTTGCGCTGTTTGAGCATGGTGCGGTGCTTTCTTTGTCGCTCTCGCGCAGAGGTGCGCTGGCGCTCTTTGCGCACGAGCTCCTCTGGGGACTGACTGGTCAAGCCTTGAGGGGGCGGTTGTGGAGGCTGAGCATCGGAGGGAGCCTGGGATTCGGTCGGCTGCGGATAAGACATTGCGGCATTCAAGTTATTGACATGACGGTCACGCTCTCGTTTTCTTCTTTGCCTTTCTGCGGCTTTCTCCCTTTTTTGCTTTTGGGCAGGTGTTTCATTCTCTCTTGCGGCCCGTCTGCGGGTGGACGAGACGGGAGACAATGTACTTTGGGTAGGGTTGTGGTGGACAACCGGATCCATCGCATTCATAAACAAACCGGAATTCTTGTTCAAAGAAGACGGGTGGTGTGACGGGGTCGTTACGGCGGCAGCGAGTGACGGAGGTCGTGACAGAGAGTGACCAAGGGTGTGAACAAACATACTCTATGCACCTGGCGTGGGAAACAAATACATTTTAAATAAACATTCTCTAGTTAAAAATATCAAATTTCCCTTTTCTCAACATGCTCTCCCGTCCAGGTCCAACACCAATCCACTCTATCGGAGTACCCAGAAAGTTTTCAATGAATTCTACATACTTCTTGCAATTATCCGGGAGATCCTCGTAGCTGTTCACAGACGTAATCGGTGTCTGCCAGCCAGCAAGAGTCTCATACACCACTGCTACTTTCGATAGCACCTCCAGGTCAGCTACCAGCCAGGTTTAGAGCCATCTCTTCGGTGTGATTCTGACACGCACCAGGAAAATGGGAAAGTATTTTGCCGTCGACCGTGTACCCAACGGCGACCTTGATCTCCGCAAGAGTGTCCAAAACGTCTAGTTTGGTCAGGTTCAGGACGTCATAGCCATTGATAAGGCAGGAATGCTTCATGACGACCAGATCCAGCCACCCAGCACGGCGACGGCGTCCAGTCGTCGTGCCGTACTCCCGACCGGCCTCTTGAAGATGTACGCCCGTGTCCTATCAATGTCGTCAGAAGTGACGTGGTGAATGTGTGCGTATTGCCTCACGTTGAGTTGTTCGGTAGGGAATGGACCACCACCAACACGTGTGGTGTACGCCTTGACGACGCCGATCGTGGTACCAATGGCCCTTGGAGGTAGCCCAAGACCAGTGCAAACACCGCCGATCGTAGTTGAGGATGATGTCACATAGGGATATGTCCCAAAGTCAATGTCGAGCATCAGCGCATTCGCGCCCTCAACAAGAACCCTCTTCTTCGCCGCCAGAGCATCATGAATGTAGGCGACGCTATCTACGACAAACGGCTTCAACCGTTCGGCGAGGTACTGGGTCCAAAGGAGGTCATTAGTAACCAAGTAGGCTACTCGGTGTTGGTCTTGCTTGCCTTGTACCGTTCTATCTCGCCTTCCGTATCGTATTCGAAATATCCATACCGTTTGAAGCGACCCTCTACAATCTTCCGGAATTTATCTGCAAACGTGTTTGGATCAAAAAGGTGGTGTACACGGAGACCGGAACGAGATGCTTTTCCAGAATATGCTGGGCCGATACCCTTCTTGGTAGTCCCGATGCTACCACGATATCAGCTCAATCTCAATACCGTGGACCGATAATGAAGATCAGACCTAGAACCACCAAGTTCTACCTCTTTCAAACCATCAACGATCTGATGAAAGTCGAAGACGAGATGGGCTCTGTCTGAAACAAATACCCGATCGGAACAGTGGAGGCCTAGAAAAAGTCAGAACACATCGTGAAACATAACGTCCCCCCTCACCTTGCTCCTCCAGAGCGTCCAGCTCTTTAAAGAATGAAGGGAGATGAATCACCACGCCATTTCCGATGAGTCCAGCGCATTCGTGGTTGACGAGGCCTGTAATTACAACCGATCATCCGTCTCCGATCGAAAACAATATAACGCCATACACACCACTCGGGAGTAAGTGGAAGGCAAAGGTTGTCGGGATCTTCTCTGTCCCGATGGGAACGACGATGGTATGACCAGCATTATTACCGCCCGCGCATCGTGCACAGACGTCGGCTTGTGCAGAAAGAATGTCGACGAGTTTGCCCTTGCCTTCATCGCCCCATTGTGCGCCAAGGACAACGGTCACTGGACCAGGCATTAGTCGTATGCCGAACGTCGAAAATCTGGGGGAGGAAAACGCACCGGGCATGGCCTCTATTTTAAGGGTCTACCAAAGTCAATCGGTGAAAGCCGTGGTGTGATGAATTCAATATGATCCTCCCGAGTTGACACGACTCCACCGTGACAGATAACGTGATCCAAAACAGGCAATCACCATCATCCTCAACCTTCAAGTTCATCATGCCGACCTTTCAGTCCAATCCACTGAATTCTTCGCCAATACAGAGGATAGTCAAGCGACATCCTGCGGTGTTTGGGATACCGTTCATACTCATCATTGTTGGCGCTTCTTTTGGTCTCCAATCGTTTACCCAGACGCGGTATGACTTGCAGGACAAGAAAATCAGACAGGCAAGTTGTCACTACCCGCCTTGCTACGCATTGATTTGTTCTCAAACCCGCGCAGCTGTCTCGGGGAGAAGCCCTCGGACTCGATAAGTCAAAGAAAAAATTTGATATTCGAGAAGAGTATTTTGTGCGTTGCGTCGTTTTTCCCACTCTGCTGAGAGGCTCATGTCAGATGTGGTGTAGAAACTGAGTGCGATGACTGAACAGGACTGGGAGCCAAAAAGAATTGCCCGGCCAAGAGATGTGCCGGAGTGGGGTGTACCACCGACTCGACCCGATGTCTTCCCGGATCAACTCCCTCATACAACCAAGAAATAAAGCCTTAAGCAGCACCCACTACTAGGCTGGTCTCGTATCAGCCATATCCCGGCTTTCGGGACATAGAGGAACAGGGTATCCAGCTGGCACATGTTCCGAGTGTCGGCTGCCAAGTATGTATGTCTCTCCTCGTGTTCCGTGCAGAGTCTCTGCATGATCTCTACGACAGAGGTGGCACTGGCCGCTCTCCGCCGTGATCACATGTACAACGGGTTGCTCCTAGAACTCGCAAAGGATGATTAGTACTTTTTATGAGTGAATTATGTATCCGTATTATGTGCTATAGCCTAGAGTGACCAGCCCAAGTCTCCTTTCGCCGGGGATTAGCTGCGGGGCGAATCGCGTGAATTTGGCTGGGGCCACACAACACAAGGACCATCAACTTAGACGTTGGCACTGCTTCCTCCATTTTAGGTCGATGCTGGATTCATCACCTAGCCATCGAAAAGGTATGCCCTCACTCGTTGGACAAGTGTCCACCCCACACTCACCTTGAGCTACAGCCAACGCAGTGATGAGCCATCTTACTTCCGGACCCGTCATACCCCAGCGACATGAGATACCCTTATCAGCCACGCTGGGAGGCACCGACGTCTCGCTCAAGTGTGCCGCGTTGCATTACCCAATCTCGCAAGACGGAGTGACGTTGATTATGACTCATGGCGTGTCTGGCCGTAAGCTCAAACATCCTCCTTAACACCTTGCTTGATCCATCCCATTCACTCTTGATAGATAAGGAACAATACCATACCGCCGTTACCAGACTGCTTAGCTTTCGGGACTCAGCCACCTATAATGTACGGGAGATATGGTCGATTGACTTTCCTAACCATGGGGAGGCAGCAACGCTGAATCGTCGTCTTCTCGACGAATACAAGGCTGGACGACAAGTTGATGGAACCTGCAGTCAGTACCTTTCTTCTCAACCCTCGGTGTTCATTCATCCGTCCCTTTAGCAATCATAGACATTGCCGCCTATCTTCACGCTTTTTTGTCATTACCACGTTGGAGAGGTCACACAGTCGTCGGTATGGGAAACTCGGGCAGTTGTACCGTTTGGTATGACCCTTTCTCTTTGCTCTTTTGCCACGCTGAACACCGCTATCTTCAACCTCAGGATACACACTCTAACCAGGTTCCCTCCCGTACATCTACACTCGCTGATCCTTCTCGAGCCAACAGTCATGTTTCCTTCCATGTCCCCAACAGACCCCCGCTCGATCCGCGGTGCTGCAAATGTCCGTGGCGCACGCGTCAAACGCGATACCTGGGCCTCTCGTGCGGAATTTAGAGACTGGCTTAGGACAGGAGGGAAGAGTATATGGTCTCGATGGGACCCGAGGGTCCTCGATCTATATGTGGTACGTATCGGTTTTCCGACAGCAGAACTGTGTCGCTCCATGACTGGTCTCTCGATAGGAACACGCCCTTGAAGATGGGGTGACGTCGGACGGGAAAACATATATCACAACCAAAGTGCGCAATGACGAGGAAGCGCCGATGTACGAGTGTTCGGAACATACAGTCGAGCCTTCACAACTCGCTGTGATGTGTATGGCGCTCAACGAGGATGAGAAGCAAGGTGTGCACATCATCTGGGCCGAGTTGGAAGAATTTGTGTATGTGGATGTGGTTGCTTTTCCATTCGTTGGATCATGTCGAATGACATTATACCCTCAGATCTAAAACAGCGAAGGCAGACATGTTAGATGCAGCTGAACACCGGGTAGCGACGCAGCGGACAGTCATGGGGTCCGGACATCTTGTGAGTCGTGTTCTCGTTCCTGCTGTGCGTATTCAGTGACATTCTGGGCAAGGTTTCACAACTGAAACCGGACGCACTTGGGGATGCGATGCACGAAGTACTTGGGCTGATTGGGGGAAGAAGATCTATGCTTTAAATCTATCAGAGCTGCCACATACTCCTGTGCACTCCTGTGCACGTACTAGCATTCCTGCGTTGTAATAGAAACGGACATTTCTTGTCGTCGCGCTATCATTTGGCAGTGAGTCTAGGGTGAATGGCATTTTCCACAACTTTCGGAGGTGCTCTTGGGTTTAGCTTTCGTCACTCTGTCCTGCACCCACATCTTAGACAGGAAGTCAAACGTCACCGTGTCACCGGCTGTCGATCGATCAGCGCTCATGTCAACTTGGCCCGCCATAAGTGGGTGACCGCCCTACGGGATTCCAGTGTAGTACGTTTCTGATTCCGTGTTACTTCAGAGCAAATCAGGCACCGACATCTTCATCTTTAGCACCGCCATACTACCGCCCACTGGCCGCCCGCCAGTCCGCAACATGCTCCGCAGATTGTCCGTTACGCGAGATCGTTCAAATTCAGAGCCAACCTCGCCCTCAAGATCGTCACCCAGCTCCCCAGTCAGCCCTAATGCCTTTTACCAACATCCTTCCGGAAGCAGGTTCATGGAAGAATCCGTTTCTGCTGTGTTGAGCTCAGAAACAGGAAGTGATGCCACGTCTCTGGGAGCAAGTAGCGTTCGATCAGTAGTATCTGTGCCTCCATGGCCCGGGAGGGGTTTGCGCACACAGCCTTCTAGACTTCAAAAATCACGTCGCTCAACTCAGCCTTTTCCCCGACCCCTACCACCTGTGGATATGACCGAGTTTGTTGATTCCTCGTCAGAAATCTCCAGTAGTGCATGGACAGTGAGTCTGCATATAAATCGTTGTGTGAACGATACTGATACACATGCATGTATTGTTGACAGATGCCGTCCATACCAACGCCCCCACCGCCTGTGCCATCAAAACAGTCGGTGTCCTTCTGTCCTGTACCACACCCTGCGGAATCGTTTGGAGAGGATGATCGACTGCAAGTGCGGTCGGGACAGAGTGCTTCACTCGTCCTTCTCCGTTCCGTCGCCCCCGAGAAAAGTCAGCTCTGCATCCAACTTTTGCGCTCGTCCCTCCCTGCAAACCGTGACGCCATACGGGATATCACACCCCGAAAAAACGGCTTCGTGGACACCGTCATCGAGGCATACAATAACCATCGGGGGCTTATCGTGCGTCCGGATGACGTTTGGATCGCGATCTTGACGCAGTTCAGTTTCTTCGTGAATGGTCACGCGGAGTCGTTTCGCAAGGTCTTTGTCGCTCACGAAGGGAAACGTGAGTTAGTTGTGGAATCAGGTGGAAGTCGGTATACTATGGACACCGCGTCCATGGTGGATCGTATGACGGCCATGATGGAAGAACACATCGCTGACCCTTCCTTTCGTGATTGGATCATGCCTGATTTCACGACCACGACCGCGGTGGATAAAACGACGTGCGCCATCGTGATGATGGGCATGATGAAGGACTATTTTGCGTACAAATTTACCCTCCGGTGCGGGATTCCCAAGGTTACGCTCGAGGGAGAGAAGAAGGACTGGGAATCCATTCTCTATCGCATCCAGCGTCTGAAAGGATATGGAATCCAGACAATTGCATGGTATCATCTCCTCCGACCTATCCTCACCCGCTTCCTCGCCGCCTATGATCACCCCGACCATCCAGATAACCTCGATTTTTGGAACAAGATCGCCCATCGGGAGTTGGGGAGTGGTCCACAATGGTTGTCGGGGTGGATCACCGCTTTCTGCGTCTTCAACGAACGCGGTCAATGGCAAGGCAACACGCTCAATGAAGAGCGAATTCGGGAGCACGAGCCCAAGAAACTCCTTCGGCCCGCCGACCCGCTTCAACTGACACCTTCCCACTTTGCTGCGGTGTACACGATCCGGGAGCGCACGCCGTATCTGGCGTTGGATGGGTTTCCGTATCCAACGATCGAGAGTCAGGACGTTCCGTGTGGGTACGTGTGTATGGATGTGACGTTGGAGGATAACGGGCGGTCGTTGGACACGATGTTCATTGCGGGGTCGGTCGGGGCGCAGATATGTTCGACAGAGAAGACGGAGTTGTTTCGGAATGGGTTGAGGGATACGGTGAGACCGGTATCAGCGTGGTGGTATTTTATCAGGCCAAAGGTGGTCGACGAGGTCAAGGAGGACGGCGTAGACAGTGACGGCTAGTTATTGACACATGCTTTCAATTTCTCGATGCGTAGATCGATTGTGAGTAACGCTGGGGGTCGAACCGAATTCGATTAGTTCTCCCTACGATTGCTATGACATATAGAAGATGATTTTGTTTGATTTTGTTTTGTCGGACGTAGTTCGAGTTCAACGACCTCAGTCAAACACTTCACTATAACCACAGACTCGCCAGACAACGCTAGCACAGAAAGCATCGCTGGCAAGGGCCCGAAGAGATCTGATCAATGCACCCTGTCCTTTGCGTGGAAGAAATCCTTCTCAACGTCTTTAGTCATTGCTTCAAGTGCACGGAGGACCTGTACGCACTAGCGACGACATGCAAGGCATTCAAAGAACCGGCACTAGACGTGCTTTGGGCTGAATTGAATGGCCTGGCGCCTCTGGTACGATGTCTCCCGGAATCATCATATGCAATCTCCTACCGTTCCTCCGTAAGGCCCGAACTTCTTTACTTGCACCGCATGCTGACCGCTGATATGTAGATCTGTTCATTGACGAGACCACTCGAGCAGGCTGATTGGGATATCATCTTGAGTTACACGCGTCGCGTCCGCGTCTTTTACTTGTCCAATTCAGGTTTGGCTCTAGATTGTCTCAAGGAGCTCTCCAACCCTCCATCATCGGTTGTATCTATCTTTCCCAAACTCGCCGAGCTGACTCTTCTGGGTCCGACGGGACCTGAAATCAATCCATTTCTGCAATACTTCACTGGACCCCGGTTGACGGCTCTTCGGTTTGGGTCACGTGTCAGGCAAGATGATGTCGAGGTTTTTGGGGAAAGGTGTCCCAACATAACGACTTTCGAGACCAAGATTCTCACATCCACTCCCATTCTACAAAATCCCGACAAGCTTTCGGACCTCGTATGTCAATGGCCCAAGCTTCAAGTTCTGCATTGCTACCCGCTCTCTTTACGTGCTGCAGCTATCATACACCTTTCCCAGTTGCACAACTTGCGTCGCTTCAGCGTCAGATTGCTTGAAGCGGATGTTGATCTATTTCGCTCCACTCGGTCTCTTCCTTCCACCTCAACCTTCCCAGCGCTCGTTTCAATGGATCTGCGCTCTCATACTCTGGTCAATGCTCAGATGCTATTTGATCATTTCCGTTTTCCGGTGGTCGAAAATCTTACTCTCGCGTTGGACATACAACCGACTACACTGGAGCTCACGTCATTTTTCGCTGCCCTCCCAGGCGCCTGCAACCACTTATCACTGGGAAAAATCGTGATGGGTGCCCATTGCGCTGAAATGCAGATAGAGGCCGTTCCGGACACACCCCTACCTTATATTGACTTTCATCATCTCCGTCCACTAGCCAACTTCGTGAAGATTCGAAACCTGTGCCTCATTTTGCCTTGCGGGGTGGATCTGAGCGAGCCTGAACTACTCTGGCTAGTGTCTTCGTGGCCCCATTTAGAAACTTTCGATGTGGCCGACGTATATGAGCGCTGCATTGAACGTGCTGCATCGAATGGTATCACTCCTGGGGGGTTTGTCCAGCTACTTGAAAGATGCCCGTCGCTCTCCCACTTCAGGTTCTTGTTTAATACCCATGGCTACACAGAAATTCCCCGGGGACATCCTTGGGGCGGCCGTACAATGTCAAAAAACGCAGTCATCAACGTCCGCACATCCCTCATTGAAGAAGAATCAATCAATGCGCTTGCTGCTTTCTTCCGCGTTGGTCCCTTTCCCGATTTCTACGTGCGTAACACCTGGCATTTACGCATCGCTACCGATGAAGAAGAACAAAAGCTCTTTCGCCTGTATGCACAACGTTGGAGCAAGGTTTCTATGCTCGCAAAGAGATTTTGGGCGAATGAGCAAGACTTACTGAACCCTTGATTATCACTTACCAACACTGTTGGCAAATGTGGCTCGGATTCCGGTACAATTACATAATGGTACTAACGTCCAGTTCCCAGAATGTCACTTTGTGCCACGTGGCACTGCTAGTGTGCCGACTGGCGTCCACACCATGATGTGCTCGTCCATTTGGTCTAGCATGCCACTGACTCAGACTTCTCATGCAAGGCCCACGGGCCCCGTTATAATGTGCACGACGAAAATTCTATCATGTACCTTTCTTTTAACTACAAAAGCCAACAATCGATACGACGTAGCGGTGTCCCGTGTCCTCTGAACCCATATAACCAAACTAAGAAAATTGACCACAAAAGAAACACTCCAGATCACAGACCAGAGCATGCCCATCGTGCTTTCCATACTATTCGGCTTACCTCTTTTGGACGGGCTGGTCACCAGACTAACATGACTTCCCTTATTTTAAATTGGGTAACAACCCGGGCCGTCGTGGCTCGCCTAGAGGTAACCTAGGAATGAGTCAGGTGGCAGTTCAGGGTGAGGGCAACATCGTCGTCGTCGTCGTACGGCGACGGTGACACGAAAGGGCGGGGGTGGCACGAGGCTGACTCGGAGGGCAACGGCGTCGCCGTCATTGTCATACGACGACGGTGACATGTCGGGGTGTGGGCGACGCGAGAGCGATGCGGCAGCATGAAGGCAAAAGCAATGGCGTCGTTGTCGTCATCGTCGTATGATGACGGCGACAGCAAAGGACGAGGGCAAGGGTGTCATGTGAGGGCGTTGTCACTGTTGTAGTTGTGACTACTATAGTAAGTTCTCACGGGTACTGGCAATACCCATACCCGAGACCTACCTTCCGAAAAGCTTCACCCTTGTCCTTCGCTGTCGCCGTCATCGTACGATGATGATGACAATTGCCCTCGCCCTCATGTCGCCATCACCGTACGACAACGACGACGACGCTGCTGTTGCCCTCGCCCTCGCCGTGTCACCATCTCCGTCACCCTCGTCCTTCGCCGTCGCCGTCACCGTACGACAATGACGACGTTTCCATCATTCTCGTGCCGCCCCCGCCCTTGTGTGTCACCACCGCCGTACGACAATGGCCCGGGTGACGACGACCCATTCCCCTCGCCCTCACCTGACACCCCCACCTCGTCCTTCGCCATACGGCGATGACCCTTGTGTCGCTGTCGCCCTCAGGCTCATCCAACACCCTCGTCGTCCTTCGCTGTCGCCGTCGTCCACCTGCGCTTGCCCACTGTACTTCACTCGTGGGCTCGCTCAGTGTCCTGCCTAGTGCCCATCCCACCGTCGCAGTCACGGTGCTTCGGGCCGAAAAGCCCTTCGTGTTTTTGCCCAGATCCTTACTCCTGCTGTGTACATGCCTAGTATTACCTACTAACGTAGTACATACATATATATTGCCTATGAAAGCAAGCGTTACGTAGATCGGCCCTAACATGTGCAGGTGACAAACCTCCAAAATAATTTTGATGGATTATAACCCTTGTGATGCTCATTTCTAGCACAACCACAATTTATGTGTTACTGATCAGACTTTATGTTTTTGGTTTCGCCTCTATGATGAGCTATAGTCATGAATATGATAGATGTTGCCAATGAAAATAAGCTGCGCTATTCCAGGAAATTGACGGGCGGGGTTGTCAATGCGACAATGGGTCTCACCTCGCCCTAACATGTGCAGGTGATGAACTTCCAAAATAATTTTGAGGGCTTATGACCCTTGTGACTAACCCCCCATATCGTAAGATCTTATCAAGATCAAACGGTGTTTAAAACACCCTTATAAGGCCTTGCAAAGGAAGTATAATCTCGTGTGATATTGATTACAATCATCATGTCATAAAAGGCTAGAGTGTTGGCCGTGATGCGCCCTTTCTGTGCGAGTGCAAGGTGGAGCTCAATTTGCAAGGCTTCTCTTACTGTCAATGGCGTTCATCATGGGTACCGTAGTACTTTCCGTGTAATCAACAACGAAATGATCACTGGACATGATCCCTCATTCAGTCTCCTATGTGCAGTTGCATTGCTTCGGTGAGAAAAAGTTCCTACCTGAAGAGTATCGGTAGGACGGCAACCAGCTGACATGTTCCCTCAGTATGTTCACGAACAGAAATTACTAGTAACCGGTCTAGCTGTGAGAATCACGGCGGGGGTTCTCAGACGATATTTAAAGCGTGAGCAGACTCTCAACGATTCTTTACTCCAACTCTCGTTATGACGACCTTCCCGCTACTTTGCTCGATGACAGTCGGCTCGGTCTTTGTACAGTCACAGGTCTATCTGGTTCTGTTCGCCAATTTCGCCATTGCTATTCCTTCGAATATAACTGTCGATGATGCAGTGCTGACTGGCTCGGTGGTACCCCAATATTTGCCCTCCTCATCAAACTGGCATCAAGGAAATAATTGCACACTCGAGTCGTGCGGCGTTCACCCTGATCCCGCATATGCGTACGATGGCACCTGGCACGACACAACCTATTATCCAAATGGTGGACCTTTGGTCAGTAACGAGCTCAAGTGGATAGAGTTTTCGTTCGTGGGTCCGTTCCGTACTTTATTCACCTCATAATCCTACTAAGTTCATGACAGGACAGGCACTATACATATTTTTTATCCTTGCAAACAACGTCCCCTACATTGGCACACAGACGACCATAAATTTCACTTTGGACGGCGTGCTTTACCCTCCGTTTGAACACCTACCATCATCGAGTACTGATTTCGAGTACAATGTACCAGTCTTTGTCAACGAATCCCTACCAAACGGGCAGCACACCATGTTGGTGCAACCTTTCAGCTTGGGGTCAAACCAGTCGTCGTTAATGTTGTTTGACTATTTAATCTATACGTGAGTCGCTTTTTCGGCATAACATGGGGTTGTGTTCATGGGAGCCCAATAGCACAGATACGGATACTATCGCCACGACTACGACACTGTCATCAAGTGCAAGTCCATTATCACCACCAGGCACTTCAGGAGGAACGTCGCCCGCAGCGTCAGGAATGGCTTCAAGTACATCTTCGGGACCAGATACTAGAGCAATTGTCGGCGGTACGGTTGCGGGCGTTGGTACACTTGCCCTCGTGATTGTTTCTCTATTTTGTTATCGGCGATACAAGAGTCGCACTATCAGTTCATCTTCGGCCGTAGTGACTATGGTAGAGCCGTTTGCTCCTCCAGCCGCTCCGATGCCTTTGACTGGTAGCTCACTGGCCGATCAGTCAACTGTGAGATCCTATGTGACCGAGGTACGAGAGCCGATTTTCCATTCCATTCGGTCGTATTCTCATTCGGTCGTACGACAGTCCGGATCAAGGAGTAAAACGAGTACATCGCTTGTGACCACACAGCGCCCAGCGCCTCCTTCTTCTGTGACTCCGACTTCATCCGGTGCCTCGGCTAATGACACTGCCGGCCTTGTTGAGCAAATCGGATTGTTGAGGGGCGAGGTTGCTCGTCTCCGCGAAATTCAGAACCAGGATCAGTATCTAGCGGCCTCTGGATTAGAGGCACCACCTGAATACTCATGAATTCAGCGCTGCAGTAGAATTTGCCCATCTTTGGTTAGCATTCTATTGCCGTGTGCCTATTCGATCGCGGACACGCAGAATCGTGGTGCCAGAGATAGATAGCTTTTGATCAAGCCCCAAGGAATAACATATTTGCATGCTATCGATTAACTGCTTGCAGAAAAAGCGTAGACATGCAATTCGTTGGCGCCATGACTACTTCTTTAATGAATATCTGCCACTCAGTGTCATGGATGAAAGAAACAGTTCTGTTTCCGAGTAAACCAATATGCAACTGCTCACCTTCATCGGCGGAGCTCGGGAGTCTGTTCATGCTCTTGGCATTTTCTTCGTCGCATCCTTTCCTCGTTTCCGATTGGATACCTGGTGGCATGATAGTGATTTCTGAGACAGCGAGACACCCGATGAACTTTGCGACCTATATCGTCATCGGTAAAGAAGGGTTGAAATACTTGCATATAGGATTTTGGGAGGAGTGAGGGGAGTTGAAACCCGAGCTGATTGCTCGATTCTCAGATCTCAGATACCGCATTTTGGTTTGACAATGATTCAATCGCACGGTACGGGTGAAACACCTACACCTACACCAGTGTGCTGGTGGCCTCATGTGGTGAGCACAGCAGCGACACGACTCATGGGACGACTCGGACGAGAGCTACTCCAAGGCCCACCCGGGCCACTCCCTTGGAAATTTGAATGGACGCTTTGCCAGTATAATATGTAGTCACCTGCTGAGATACCTTGTGCGTCAGTAGGGGGAGGGGAGGGGAGAGCACGTACCGTGGTGTTATTCACGTACGCAATTGTTTGAAGCGAGCGAGTATGTCAATGTTGGGCTAAAGTGAACGAAACGTCGGGCAGTTTTGGACCTTGGTGACATGGACGTGCACCACGGTGCGGGGAGCACCGACAAGAACGCGTGCCCCGCCAACTGGCAGCGACTCGAACATCGCCGATACATGCAGATTTTGAGGCTTTCTCGCGGTAGATGCTGAACTTGTGTTATGGACACCAAAGTCATCCGATTCGAGTGCGCAGTGACCGTGACAGCCTCTCTCGATGTCGCTTGTGGTTTCTCCCAGCACGTTGACTCCACATGGGTTCCCTTCTTCTCGCAACCCAATTACCCTCCGACTTCGCAAAATACTGGGGACCACGTTCACAGACCCGGCAACGAAAGAAGCCCTCCAGACGCTCTCGCAGTTATACAGCGCGCCTCTGAATCCCGCTGGCTTTGTTCCCGCTCAGACTCCAAAACAAAACGTCAATGACGACGACGACGATAGCTGGAGTGACCTCGACTCTGAAGGGACTGTACCGGCAGAGGGTACATCAGGGCCCTCCGACGTCCCCAACGAAACTGCCGCCCGCGCACGCAAGAACCTCCAAAAAGATCTTGAGAATAAACTTGCAGAGGGAAGCCAGCATTTCTTGAAAGCGTTTGGGGAGGTGGATCAAGTACGTCGCATGTGTTCCTGTTGCCGTTTGGTAACTCATGGGATCACTAGAAACTCGATGAGCTGCAAAAGATCGTCACGGAGATGCGACAGCATTGTGACAACGCCGAGGCACAACTCAAACTAACGGAGGAGGCGAGTCGGTCTCTGCTCGAACAAGCGGACAGCCTGAGGTCAGAGAGGTAGGGTGCACAAATTCATCCGACGAGCTGTCTTCGCATGCTGATTCGTCTCTCCAAGGCAGGAGGTAGAAACACAAAAATCTATCGTGCTTCTATTTCTCGATCGCTTCACGCTCAGCGACGACGAAGGTGAAGCTATCACATCTCGCGAAATCACACTTGGCCCACAGTTTTTTGCGGCTATGAACAAGACCGAGCGAATTCGTAACGATTGCAGGGTGCTGATGTCGGGAGAGGAAGGTCCCACTAGGGCTGGGTACGTCTCTTATCAGAGGATATCTTTTGCGTTCTCACCAAGTTTACTGCGTTAGCATGGATATTATGGCGACGACATCTTCGTATCTCGAACAAGGTTACGACAAGACCCACCGCTGGTTGACGTTCGAATTCCGCCGGATAGGCAGGGAAAGTCAACTTGAAGTTAGCTCGGTCATGTGTGAGGCTATCCAGCGATTGTCCCAGCGCCCAGAGCTACTATCGTGCGTGTCTCTTACTACTTGTTCGTACACAGATATCAATCGAACCCCACAGCGACGCACTGACCTTCCTTTCAGATGCGAGACAGAGTACGCTGCTCGCACTCTTCCTCGAAGCGCTCACTCGTGGTGGACCATCCGGATTGCCGCGACCGATTGAACTCCATGCACATGATCCTATTCGATATGTCGGTGACATGCTCGCATGGGTCCACCAAGCGATCGCTGCGGAGTGCGAGTTCCTCGAGAGTCTGTTTGGGCTGAGCGGTCAGACGCGGATGGTGGGAGCTATACGGACGTTCAGTGGGAGCGATGAAGAGGAGTGGGTCAGAGAGTTGCTGAATTCATCTGTGGCCAAGTTGTGTATTCCCCTCAAGGTGAACGATCGTTTAAGCTAGCGCGCTACCCATTGTGTCACTCGCGAGGTGAGGCTGACTGACTCTCCGAACGCAGGTTCGAGTCTTGCAAACCGTACGAGGACAAGAGAGTAGCATTCTTTCGTACAAAGTCGCCAATCTCTTACAGTACTACATGCTCACGATGCAACGGACGATCGGGGACGAGTCTCTACTTTCTCAAGCGCTACAGGAGTAAGCGGTAGACGTTGCAGTAATGAACGACGCACTGACCACGCTCTAGGATAACGGGGGTCAGTTACAAAGTCTTTTTTGAATCCATAGAGGCCCAAGGACGTGCCTTGCATCGTATACCTCTAGTGCGTCGCGCCCGTTATTTTACCTCTTACTGACTCGAATGTCCGCCACAGGACCTCGATGACCTATCTGTGTCTCCTCCGCATTCTATCATCGACCATGCCCAGCTCCTGCGCGAAATCATGCAGGTATATGACTCCTCACTGCTTAGTGACGGTTCGTCGGATTCCTCTGAGGCAAGCTTGGGATTCCGACGCATACTGGACGTCATGGTTGATCCCGCTATTACGATGTGTGCTGCCGCTGCCGAAGAAAAGGCGAGGCTGCGCCCAAGGTGGGATCGCTCGGTGTTTGTATTGAATTGCCTTGGTTACATAGGGGTGGGTATGCTCGTTCGCCCAAGTGTACTGCTCGCTTACTCGTTGGGTGATCAGAACGTACTCGAACCATTTGTATTCACAGAGGACAAAAGGAAAGAGGTGAGGGACATCATCGAAGAGAGGGTACGAGCTCTTGAGGATGAGCACGTAAGTTTTTATGCGTTTTCTTTGCGCGACATGTTCCAATCACTATCCAAACCTCAGTACGAGACCATCCTCCGAGATGCATCTCTCAGCGACGCCATACGCACCCTGCAGACAAAAGACCCCGCAGTGAGTTCCTTTGGCTCATTTGGCCCTCCCAGCCGCCGATGTTCATCATTCATCGTGTTTTCCTTACCCTTCCGATCGTCACACAGACCCCACTCGCGCGTCTTCCAGCCACCGAACCAGAGGCACTCGCCAAAGCGCTCACCAAATTCTCCCTCTGGCTCTCCACGCCTGACGTCATCACCTCCCCGCGGTTATTCCCGCTCTCGTCGTCGCTCCTTGCAACACAGGTACACCGCGGTGCGCTGCGGCGACTGGTCCGTGCGTACAGCGCGCTGTGCGACGCGGTGCGGGCGGAGAGCGCGCGGGGGCGGTATGTCGCTGGAAGTGTGGTGCTCGGGAGGGAACGGCCGTTTGGACAGGTGGAGCTGTTGAGGCAGATATGTGGGCTCGAGGAGGAGGGCGAGTAGCTATGGGATAGCTATCTGTCGAGGAGTCGGGTTGATTGCTCGCCGGTGCTTTTGGAGTTGTGCATCCAGTTCTAGCTGACCGAGTCAATGCCATGATTCGCTTGGCAAGGCTCTTTGAGGGGTGTGTTATAGCTGTTTAGCACTGCCCTGCCTCCTTGAAATATTGCCATCAATTGCGTAGCCGACACTGATTGTTTTACTACCTCTGTATTGGTGTCTCACGGTGTGGCATGCCAGTGTGCGGACGGTAACTCTTGTTCGTTTGTTTCGAACCACCATAAAGCATGCTTCTTCGATGACGATCGTGCGCTCCGCATACCAGAGATTCTTTTCTTATATTGACATTTATGAACCAGGAACAATACTTGCACCAACGTTACGGACACGCAATACTTCCTCGGCTTGGTAACGTCCGTTTCGGACGTGCGCGTGCGGAGGACATCGAGGAAGCCAGACGCTAGAAAGCGCTCGGGAAAGAAATGATGACAGAAGCAGACGAACCCTGGCGTGGCACAGATGTCGGACAATCGAGGACGCACACGCACACACCGCCGTAAGCGCAGGCAGTTTTGTCGTGGACGTGACCAGCTATCTCAAATAATACTATATGCGTCGCGTCAGAACGTGTCCACGGCTCTGAATGCAGTCAAGCCGGGCGGCGGGAATACGGTACGTCGTGAATAACCACTCTCAGACTGCGAGGTGAGGGGCGTGCGGATTGCGCGTGGCCAAGCTCAAGGCTTGACAACATGATCGTTTAGACCTGAAACCTCCCTTCATCATGATCTCGTACGAGGACTCGGATGCCTCACCGATAGTTCAGATGTGTAATTGGTGAGTTACCTTCCTAGTACCGGCCACCTAGCTTAGTCGTCAACTTGAAATTGACTACCAAGACAGGAACCGCGACGGTGAGTTCGAGTCTCACAAGGGCTATTTAGTTTTCCCCTCTGTTCTACAGTGGCCTCCTTGGTGGGTTGCTCCTTGCCACTAGTTGACACCGGCAGCCTAGCCGAGCTTTCAACTGGAAATCGATTACGAGGCAGGCGCCACGACGTGCGACTTCAAATCGCGCAAGTGAACTATTTGGTTTTTACTTCTTGAATCTTCATGACACTTTACTTGTGAATAGTTCTCTCATGCTAGTGACAACAGCCACCTAGCTGAGTTGTCAACTGGAAATTGACAGCTTGACTCGGAGGCCCGAGATGCGACTTCAAATCGCGCAATGGAAGTACATGGTTTTTACCCCCTTTTCAATGACACCCTACTTACTTGTGCTGATGCTCAATGCTAGATGACAACAGCCGCTTAGCCTGGTGGTCAACTAGAAATTGATGACAGGGTGCGAGCCACGAGGCACGACTTCAAATCGTGCAAGTGGTCTGTTGGGTTTAGTTTTCGCCCTCTTTGTGGTGTTTTCCTTACTTGTGAGTAGTTCCCTAATGCTAGCTGGCAACAGCCGCCTGGCCTAGCGGTCAACTAGAAATTGACTATGAGCTGGCGAGATGCGACTTCAAATCGCACAAGTGGTTGGTATGGTTTTTGCCCTCGTTCTTATGATACTCTACATGCTTATCCTGATAAGTCTGGTGCTAGTTGACACCAGCTGCCTAGTCTACTCGTCAACTGGAAATTGATTACAAGGCAGGACTGCCTGCCAGTGAGACGCGACTTCAAATTGCGTAAGCGGACGATATGATTTTTATCCTCTTTCTATGATACTTTACGTGTTCGTTCTAATGTCTGATGCAAGTTGACATCAACGGCCTAGCCTAGTCGTCAATTGGAAATGGATCATGCTGGCCGGTGCTAGCCTCAACGACTTCAAACCGCACAGGTGGCTGGTATAGTTTTTGCCCTTGTTTCATTGATACTTTATGTATTTGTGCTAATGTTCAATGCTAGTTGACACCATCCGTCTAGCCTAGTTATCAACTGGAAATTGACTACAGGGTAACCCAACGAGATGCGACTTCAAATCGCGCAAGTGACATATGTGGTTTCGATTTTTTCTTTTTTCAAAAAACCCCCAATAACTCACTCTGATCAATGAGTCCCATGTCACTCATATCAGTTATTTCGACCTTCTGACAGACGTTCGCCTTTCTTATCTACGTCTAACCTATCCCCGATGCCCACCCTTGCGGATTCTACGACACCAGTTATGCGGACGGTTTCGTCCATTGCCGCATCCTCGTCCTTTTTGTCCAGACACACTAGTTCCTGCAGACGACGACGACGCGCTCGACATACCGAAGCAGTAAATCCTGAAACGCTCGCGACCCGGGTATGGAGCGCTCTGCATGTCACCCACGTTGCGCGCTGGCGCTGCGGCGATGGGACACGCTGACTCAGGGTTCGATTCGGGCAGGGGACGAGGGAGGCGAGACGCGACGTCTGGACGATTGAGGGGCGAAGGACAGCGTTCGGCGCGGAGCCGAGCTTCTAGATCTTGTCCTGTGGATCGAACTTTTGTCCACGCCGTGGTCGTGTTAGTATGGACCTAGCATTCGAGTGAGCACAGAAACTTGCTTTTTCCAAGATCAATCCTCATCGAGAGTCGAGACAGATCGTACCAAAAGCGTACCGGGTTGCTGCGCTGAATGACCGATACGAGGTGCGTCTCTCGCAAGACCGAAACGAATGCTCGTCTGCCAGTGATAGTGGCAGAATGTTTATGAATGCTTCATTGCTTTTTGGCGAATGATGAAGTGATTTGTGAGGTTGTCTTGGAATGTGACCATCGCCCTGTCAAGACATGTACTCACCTTGTTAGTATTGAATTTTCGTACTTCTCGTCCCTTTCGTTTATTGGACACCCAACCTTAACCTAGGGTTCTGCCTCCAGTGTATTATCCTCGGAACCAATCGACATGTGTTGGATATCACATACATGAGAGCATCCGGGTGCTTTAGTTTGACACTGATGTGTATATGATTCACGCCGTGCTAGTACAACATCTAGCTGGTGGCCTCGCGATCGGGCATCTGTATTTGGAAATTGACCGTTCGTTGTCAAGTTTGGGCTTGTCGGGCGATCAAATGATCGTCACCGCCTTTCAGCGTCAAATTATCAGACCACAGCCTGCTGTCCTCCACATGACTCTGTCAACCCCATTCACTATTGAAGTTCACTCATGATAGCCTTTCGATCACTCCTTGGACGATATTTCATTTTTTTCACAGTCTTTCAAATTGCTTTTGCTGTCCTCCAAAACGTGACTATCGACGATGCTGTCTTGACAGGTGCCGTGGTACCCCAATACTTGCCCTCCGTATCGTCGTGGAACCAAGGCAACAATTGTTCAAAGTGCCTCGCCAAACCGAACCCCGCTTTGGCCTACAACTACACATGGCACGACGCCACTTATACTCCAGGAAAGAACGTTTCGCAAGCAATAGAGTTTACCTTTAAAGGTAAGCTCCCAGTGTGGTTGCAACTCTTCAAGCTTAAGTATGAGATGCCGTTACGACAGGGAGTGCTCTGTACATATTCTTCATTCTCGCAAATACCGTCCGCAATGCCAATACACTCACCAACGTGGTTTTCTATCTGGACAACGTTGCCGTTCGCACGTTCGCACACCCACCAACGCCAGGCGCCGACTACGAGTATAACGTACCGGTTTATGTCAACGAGTCCTTGGTTTTTGGCGAGCACAGTATGACGATAGAGCCTGTCGACACGAGGAACCCGGTGTTGATATTGTTCGACTACTTGATTTACACGTGCGTCCTTACTGTCGTTCTGCAGGGGATCATGCTCATGGTCTTCACAGCACAGATATAGATGACACGACAATCACGAGTGCTGCTTCACCCACCGCCTCAGTATCGCCATCACCAGCCTCAATGGGAACCCAAGGCACGTCCTCGAAACAAAATACAGCCGTTGTTGCCGGTGGTACTGTGGGTGGGATTTGTGCTCTTGTACTCGTGGTGGTAGCCTCTTTGCTATGCTACCGGAGATATCAAAGGCGCAAGGGTCCTCGGCTTCTTCGGTCGCAGAGGCCGTTGTTGGGTTCACTTTCATCCTTTCACGAGCCATTCAGAAGTCCACCCCGAATATACAGAATGGATTCTCTTCCCTACGAGGTACGGACGCTATGCACCCACTTCATCTGTTCTGGTTCACTCAAACCGCAATCAATAGCCTCCGTCAGGTAGACGGCAAACGTTCCCGGTGACGTTACGGCCGCCAAGCGTCCCGATCTCCATAGATCCACCCTCCGCTGTTTCGGAATCCGAAGGCCTTGCAGCGCAGGTAGAAGAGCTAAGGGGTGAAGTTTCTCGTCTACTGTTTCTGCAAAGCCGTAGGTAGAATCCGGTTCCGGAGACAGCCTGATCTCCGCGCTTTGTGGTATACCGTGTAAATCTAATCCTGTATTGTCAATATGGACCTCTGGTAGCAATCCCTGGCCGAGGTTTCCTATGTGAGGACATCCGAAACGGTATGAGCCCTGCAGCTTGCTAGGTCAGCTAATCATGTCATGCGAGGTGGGACTCGGATTCCACTCTCTCGTATACGGGTTGGCGAATTCAATGAAACACTTGTTACGCTTGAGTTGTCAGTCAAGATGTGCATGTCATAAGCTAGTATACATTCGAGATTACAGAAGAGGTTGCCGTTCCTTGTTAAAGGGTATGTAGCCAGGCGTCAAAACCTATCATCACACGTTCTACCGGCGCGCGCACAGGCGAGGCACTGTCAAAGAGGCTCGAGCAGACAAACATTCCCCCTCTTGCGAATCCTTCGACGATGACATTACCCCAGACGAGAAGCCATGTCATCGTCCATACCCATCCCAGTGCTCCCCCCACCCGTCTCCCTGTCAACTGACGAAATGCCTGCTCGGCAAGGATACCAATTGCCATCATTCCAAACCCAACGAACATCCACCAAAACTCAATCTCGCTGGTGAGGGTGACGAGCGAGATGTAGTGTAAGACCGCCGAGGCTAGGAATGCGCCGATGACAACGCCCGCGCGACCAAGAAGAAAGGAAACCGGGTATCCTAACAGGAGGAATATGTGTCGGAAGAATTGCTGCCACCTGCGGCCCCAAAAATCACTTAGTGAGGTTGCGCGCCACGGGGCGTCAAACGCGGGCGGCCATTGAGCGGGATCATGCCCTAGGATGAGAATAGCAAGTATCGTGCAGAGGTCGTAACCCATCTGGAAAGCGGCGTAGAGCCATGTGGCAGTAAAAGTGGAGATCAGGCTCGCCCGGAGGTATCGCACTAGGAAAGGAAGAGTGTCGTCAAAAATAGTCGAGCGTTCCGGGATGGATCCGACCCCCTCAGGAACCAACGCTAGGACTGCTCGGTAGAAGGCAGACCACGCCAAGGTGTGGACCACGGCAGAAAGGCATGTATGGAAGATGAATGCCGTGCGGTTTTTCGGACGGGTTTCTCGCGGGATGAACGATTGAGAATGCGACCAATCCCAGCCATGGCCGCGAAAGCTCACAGCGAGGTCGAAAGCGTCCATAATGGTCGACGGAGAGCCATTCGAAGGTCGAAGATGTCGCACAAGTGGCCCTTTCGCTAGCATCCAACCAAGGGAACGGACAGCGATAGAGAACATCGAGAGCTAAACGGAAACAAATGAGCGGTAAGTCTATCGTTCAGGAACATTGATGTTGAAGATCCTCACCACAAAATTAGCATTACTGAATTTTAGCCCTATCTGCCCTAGTGACAAGTCGACGGAAAGCGCGGCACGCAACGCCAGCAACGCAGTGAGAGGCCATAATGCGACTCGGGCAGTACGCGTTTGAGGTGTGACAGCGAATAGTGCTGCTACAAAGTAGCAAACTAACGGAGGGAGGACATACGACACGAACGTAGAGCCATCGATAGAAATTCTAGTTGACGGGACCCCGAGAGAATCTCGCAGGTATAAGACAGCAAGGGATGTGGAAGGCATGATCCAGGTGATCACCGCCTTGCATTTTTATATAAATGAAGAATCGGATACTGCCGCTGGCAGCACTAGCCTGGACTTGGAGCAATCAATTGCTGTGGGCTGGCTAAAATAGAGATGCTCAGAGTTCCGAGCTGGCAACAAAGCCCAATTACATAAATCGTATGGCATACTATCAACACGACAAGATGTTTTCTACAGGACATCCTGTTCCCAACGACTTTGAAGCTTACTGAGACAGTAATCCAGGTTAGCTTCCTTATACTCATGGCAATTCTTGAATTTAGAGTAACTTATTAACGGAGGCGGACTCGGAATTGCAGGAGAGGCACTTACCTCGTATCAACCTGATGGGTTCATCATGCTAGCATCGAGAAGTAAACAGTGAGCAAGCATACTGCGTTCGCTGAGATACAGCATCCACTGGTGCATCGAAAAAATGTGGAACCCAACCGCATTAATGTCAACACTCTAATGTGCCTTCCTGTTCCTTGTTAAAAACTATGTAACCAAGCATCGAAATCGATCATCAAGCGCTCCACCGGTGCTCGCAGCGGTGATTCGCTATCAAAGGGGCTCGAGCATCCAAACATTCCACCTCTTGCGAACCCTTCGGTAATGAAATTCCCCCACAGGAGAAGCCATGACATCGTCCATACCCAGCCCAGCACCCCACCCACCCGCCTCCCTGTTAATCGATGGAAAGCTCGCTCTGCAAGGACACCAGGGGCCATCATCCCAAATCCGGCTAGCATCCACCATATCTCCACGTCGCCATCGAGTGTTATCAGCGAGATATGGTGCCATAATATGGATGCGAGGAATGTTCCTATAACGATACCCGGGCGACCGAGGAAGGAAAGAGGATAACCTAGGAGGAGGAACGTGTGACGGAAGAACTGGTGCCACCTGCGGCCCCAGAAGTCGTTCAACGAGGTAGCGCACCACGGCGCGTCGAATGCAGGAGGCCATTGGGCAGGGTCTTGTCCAACGACAAGGATGGCGAGAATGGTGCATAGATCATAGCTCATCTGCATGATGGCATAGATCGAGATAGCAGTAAAAATCGAGATGATGCTCGCTCGGGGGTATCGTATTGGGAGAGGAAGAGTATTATCGAAGATTGTTGATTGGACATCCTCGGGGACCAAAGTTAGGATTGCTCGGTAGAAAGCACCGCATATCAAGATGTGTGCGATGGCAGAAAGAGATACATAGAAGATGAATGACATGCGCGTCGTCAGTCGAGTTTCTCGTGGAATGTAAGATTGATAGTGTGACCAATTCCAGCCGTGACCACGAAAGTTTGCAGCGAGGTCAAAAGCGTCCATAATGGTTGACGGGGAGCTATTTGCAGGACGAAGGTGTCGTACGAGTGGCCCCTTTATCAATGCCCAACCGAAGGAACGGGTAGCACAAGAGAGCATCAAGAGCTAAACGGAAACCAGCAGTGTGAGCGTAGCCATACAAGAAGTCAGCAAAAGATACTTGCTGTGAAATTTGTGTTGTTGAATTTTAACTCGGGCTTCCCGAGTGACATATCCACGGAGAGCGCTGCACGTAGTGCCAACGACGAAACGAGTGGCCAGAAAGCAAGTCGGATTGTACGTCTCTGAGTCGACACGGCCAATCCCGCTGCTATGAAGAAGCAGACCAATGGAGGAAGAACATACGATACGAACGCGGTGCCATCAATATGTTTTTTAGTTAACGGGACACCAAGAGCGTTCCGCAGAGATGATGAATCTAAGGACACAAAAGACATCGTTGAGGGTTTCTCGATCTTGCGGCTTTAAAGCGAGAAACGTTGCCATGTTCCTACCGCTTCAGGACGCTGAAAATTATTTCGCTTCGTAACAAAAAGAAATGTTTCTCCGCTTTGGCTCCGGATTTTAGCGGTTACAAGGCCACAAGATAGCGAATCGTCATTCCTTCGACGATTCTTCATACGAGCTCTTGCCCTCCTTTGATATGCCTGAACGCATCGATAACAGCAGATTTTCATCGGGTGCATGCTTTTCTGGAAAGGGGTAAAGGGGGTAATATGGTAGAGTGGTTCAGCACAGTAATCTATGGGTATCCTGCACTATAGCGCACGCAACCAGGTGTCGAAATCCATCACAAGGCGTTCCACCAACATCCGCAATGGCGGCACTACATCTATCAGAGGGTCAAGCCTAAACAGTCCGGCTCTCACAAAACCGTCAATGATCACATTTCCCCACAGAGCAAGCCAAGTCATCGTCCAAATCCATCCTGCGAGCCCACATACCTTTCTTCCCGTCAACCACTTGAACGCCCGCTCAGCGAAAATACCCGGAGCCATCATTCCGAACCCAACTAACATCCTCCAGAGCTCGCTTGTGTTAT
The DNA here is from genome assembly GCA_038091255.1 of Tylopilus intermedius. Classification (NCBI taxonomy): domain Eukaryota; kingdom Fungi; phylum Basidiomycota; class Agaricomycetes; order Boletales; family Boletaceae; genus Tylopilus; species Tylopilus intermedius. Next base: position 1,198 of record JBBPOD010000022.1, on the reverse strand, counting down.
CGAGGGAAGAGATCCCGACATAGTGGTACACCCCAGAAGCCAAAAATGCCCCGATAACATAACCCGCCCGGCCAAAGATGAAGGAAAGTGGGTAACCACCGAGAACGAGGAATATGTGACGGAGCCACTGGTGCCATCTCCGTCCCCAAAATTGAGCAATTGACGTGGAAAGCCAGGGGGAATCAAAGCCAGGGGGCCACTGAGCGGGGTCTTGTCCAAGGACAAGAACGCCAACGAGAGTGCACAAGTCGTAATTCATCTGGAGCATGGTGTAGATTACGATGCAGCCTATGAGTGAGATGGTGGTTGCTCGGAGATATTGCACGTGGAAAGGTAGGGTTTCGTCAAAAATAGAACCTCCCGAAATGAAGCCGAGTCCAACTGGGGAAAATGATCGGAGGGCCCTATGAGATGTACCGCAAATCAACGCATGGACGACCGCAGACAAAGCCGTATGGGAGAGGAATGCAGTGCGCTTGGATGGACGCGTTTCGCGGGGAACGTACATCCCACTTGACCAGTCCCAGCCAATGCCACGAAAGGCCAAGGCAAGGTCGATAGCGTCCATAAGGATTGACGAGTTGCTTTGTGATGTGCCAGTGTGGGGCTGTCGCACGAGTGGCTCTTTTGTCCACGCCCAATAGAGGGAACGAACAACAATCATGAGCATCGGGTTCTAGAATTCAACGAACTTGAGTCTTTTCCGCTTGATCGGGTTTTAGAACGAAGGTCCAAAGGAGGCACTCACCGCCAAATCATTGTCAAACTTGCGTTCAAAGTGGCTAAGCGCCATGTCCACGGAAAACGCCGCACGCCATGCTAACAAGAGAAGAACCAGACAGAGTGCTAATCGCAATGTGTGGGTGCCGGGTATGACCACGAGTATTGCCATGACGAAGTAGCAAAGCACAGGGGGTAGGACGTATGATATGAGCGTCGTAATGCTGATGGGAACTTTCGTCGTTGGAGCACTAGTAGCGGCCCACATGGGGCGTGCAGCAAAAGACATGGTTGGGGGATGGGGTGATAGCGATCGTGCGTCGTCGATTTATTGCTTCCGAGTCGTTGGTTCATTTGAGAAATTTTACGAAAGAGGCGCTCATGACTAAGCCAGTGTCGCAATGAAGCACTCCGAGTCAGGAGTCAGGAATATTATCAAAGTGAGTTCGACCCTCAGCTCGGTCTGACCGAGTGCGCA
>JBBPOD010000021.1:0-49594 GCA_038091255.1 Tylopilus intermedius | reverse complement strand
GATGCGGTTGACCTCGCTCCTCACGGTCATCCCCACCAGCGCAGCCATCTCGACATCCTCGGCAACTGCTTTTTAACTCGTTTCTTGTGCCTCGGCGAGGTCAGTGACCTCGAGGGCGCCATTTATATGTTCTCTCTCGCTGCGTCAGCCCCAATTGGCTCCCTCGCTGATCGTTTTCGCGCTTCACAGCAATGGATCTCATGTGCCCGCCGTGGTAGACACCATTCTCTCCTCCATGCATATTCCGTTACTCTCCACCTCATTCCTCAACTTGCATGGATCGGCCTTTCTCTTACACATCGTTACCAGCAGCTGGCTCGGGCGGCCGATATTGTCCGGGAAGCAGCCGCTACTGCCCTGGATGCTGGATTCCCGATGCTCGCAGTCGAGTGGCTTGAGCAAGGGCGTTCTATTGTTTGGGGGGAACTATTCCAGCTTCGTAGCTCGTATGAAGAATTGTCGGCCGCTCATCCGGACCATGCGCGTAGACTGCGCGAACTCTCTGCCGAGTTAGACCAAGCAAGTGCTAATCGCGAAATTTCGTCGGAAGAGGAGGGGGCATCTCTAACGATTGAGTCGTCACGCCAACTGGCGGATAACCAGCGTAGGCTCGCCATCAAGCGAGATAAACTACTCCAGGTCATTCGCCGACTGCCAGGTTTCGGGCAATTTCTGCGCCGTAAACGATTCTCTCAGCTCCGCGCTGCAGCCCACACTGGACCAGTTGTCATCCTTAACGCTGCGGAAACACGGAGCGACGCGCTCATTGTACTTGCCGATCTGGACCACGTTATTCATGTCCCGCTTACCAAATTCACCTACAAGCAATCCATTGGTCTTCAGCACATCATGAAGGATTTCGTTCGTGAAGCAAGGGTAGGAGGAATAGCAACAATACCCAGTGTCAGCTGGGAGCATATTTTATCCTCCTTGTGGACAGACGTTGTTCGACCAGTTTTGGATGCCGTGGCTTTCTCGGTATGTATGGTTGCTTGAATTCAATTCTAATTCATTTACCTACGTTGTGTGACAGGAACCCGGAGACTTGTCGCGCATTTTCTGGTGTCCTACTGGTCCTTTCACGTTCCTGCCCATCCATGCAGCTGGTTTATACGGCACTCAATACTCGCGACCCGGCCATAAACTATCCGATTTTCATATCTCATCCTACGTCCCTACTCTCAGCATTCTCGCTCTGCCACCCGAGCCTAGTCTTCGTACGATATCCATCAACGACCTCCGAATTCTCGCAGTCCGTCAGCCACCTTCAGATGGCCTTCCTTCGTTGAAAGGCGTGGGTCCTGAGCTGGAACACATCCAAAAGGTCATCGGGAAATCTCCAGCGGCACAAGCAATATTTTTGGAGTCATCTCAAGGCACGGTGGAGGAAGTACTCGGATTGATGAAGGATGCAGACTGGGTTCATTTTGCGTGTCACGGTGTCCAAGATGCTGCAGACCCGACCCAGAGTGGGCTTTGTCTCGCAAGTGGACGCCGTTTGGCGCTACGTGACATTATTTCCCTGAGGAGGTCAGGTGGTGGCCTTGCGTTTCTCTCTGCCTGTGAGACGGCCAAGGGGGACGTGAATCTCTCGGAGGAGGCGATGCATATCGCTGCCGGAATGTTGTTCGCGGGCTACGGAGGGGTCGTGGGTACGATGTGGACAATCAGCGATCGACTCGCGCCAGGGGTTGCCAAGGATGTGTATGAATATCTGTTTCGGGATGGCAAGCGGCCAGATTACCGTGATGCGGCACGGGCACTGCACGAAGCCATTGGGCGTGCTCGTCGCGAGGGCGCGTCGTTCAGCAAATGGATTCCGTTCATTCATCTCGGCCTTTAACTATTCATCTGGTGTTCACATGCGCTCTCGTTTAGAATCGTTTACCCTCACAGTATTCCTTGGGTTGACCTTTCAGTGTCCTTATGTAGTCTTGATGTGAAATTGTATTCTGTGTACACTAGTCCTCTTACTCCATCGCCACCCCACTCACGAAGGTTGTTCTTTGTGATGGCCACCTCTTCCACGATCGTTGGTCCGACCGCACTGGAACTTCCTAGACTTACGAGACTAGGTCGAAAAGAACCCGCAACGAGACGTCTGCAAGGAACGCGCTATACAACGCCACCATGGTTCCCTTGGTCTAGGGCGCTTGCTTCGCCTCCGCCACACAAGCCTTGAGGTCGGAGATGAACGTGTCCACGACTTGCAACGTCAAACGCTTGGAATTTGTCAGCACACAGGGCAAGGGCGAACTAGACGCGAGAAGAGAATGCCTGGGACGGGAGATTAACGCAACGTACTGTACATGCGATGTAGAAGGCACCGGGTCTGCTCAGTGCATTGAAAGCACCTTTGTCGAATGCGGTATGCAAAGTCACTGGAACGACCTGAGTGATACCATCCACCCCTGGTCACCAAAGACATGAACAGACACTCACATTTCGGGCTAGGTAGTGCCCTCGCCCGGTCCTTGATACTCGATACCACCGGACGTCATCGTTGCAGTCCGTCGGGATTGCTGTACGTTCTTGGACACATGGCCATTATCTCTGCCTCAATCCTTCGAATGGAAGGAAAGATGTCCGGATGGAGCGGGTTGGACAGGGCGTAACGCTCAAACGCAGCCACGATCACCTTGGAGAGATCATCACCTCCATCCACGCTGGCATGAGCGACCACTACGACGCACCATACACGGCTCCCGAAGTCTTGCCCTGTCTCCAGTCAACGTGTGTATCAAGCCCTTTGTACATGCACGCCATCTCTTCACGGATCCACTCTGGGGACCTGCCCTTGGCGGGGAGTACGAGGTGTTGGCGCCCTTGGGGACGAGTTTCGTTTCAATGTCGACGTTGGCCTTGTCGCGCAGTTTATTTTGCGCTGGAGGGAACAGTATCGCGAGGAGCATCGCTCACTGCACTGCACAGGCATGTCAGCACCGGGTGGGGTATGTGACGATAAGTGATACCTTCAAGTTGGACGACGTAGCCGTCGGCGACGCTCAGCGCGGGACCTTGGGTACGGACGTATCGCGTGAGATGGAGGGACTGCGTGAACAAGAGAGTCTTTACGCGCAACCACATCACTGAAACTTAATTTTATTTGCCATGCGATTTAACTGAGTTATCACGCGAAAAATGAGCACAATGCAACGAAATCTGCCACTATGTCTTATAACAAAAATTTACCACTTTTTATAGATCTTCAGGTTCGCGAATTCTAAAATTGTGCTACCCATTGTGAATATGATTGTAAGATTGGTGTTTATTGCCAAACCACATAAACCTGGGTTCCATTTTGCAACTGGGCCCATTCTCGTCAACAGTTGCACATTGCTACTGACTTGATCATGTTTGGACTATCTGATAGGCAAGCTCCTTGCCCAATGATAATATTTTCCTATTACCACTATTTACTACATGCAGAACTGAAGAGAAACGTTGAGCAACTTCGCACGAGGCACACACACCTTGTAACACGCCATCGTTGTAATCGCATGGTTGCCAGTGCGTCGACAGTTGTCCACAGCGACTTGCACATTGGGTTGTGGGGAGTGGTGGCATGTGGTTGCCAGTGGGCAGGGTGCCCGTGTGTCATCGTCTCTGTTGTCCCGAGTGAGGGACCACAACATACCATTGGATCACGATGGTGCCGTCAATGACGATGCTGCCATCATCACGTCGTCTCCGTCATCACATCGTTGCCGTCATCACGTTGTTGCCATCAGTGTGGTGGTCATCGTCGTCATGCAGGTGTTTTTGAAGAGGATGGGAGTAGGCAGGCAGTCACACGGGTACGTTGTGCTGTTTCGTAGTGATGGCAGTGTCACCTACATTGTGAGGGATGCTTGATGGGGCGGTGGTCAGACAGGGTGGGTGTGTCGCACGTCAACTCAGATGTTGATGTCGTCGGCATTGTCATGACAGACTAAAGACCCACTGGCACCGAGCTGTGACACGTGACTTACCATATCAGGCAACCGCCGCAATGTGACATGACCCATGACATTCGGATCACCATCATTCGAAGACTACGAACAGGTACCGCCCAAGTGCATTGGGTCACTATACCTGTGAATGAAATGCATTGGACACAGGTGGAAGAATGAGTAGCGCACCATCACAGTTTCTGCAATTAATGTGCATCAACAGCCTTCTGATCGGATTCTCTTGGCTCGGAGTCCGAGTCGAGGATGTCTGTGTAGATCAAGGTGGTGGGAGGAAGGACAATAAGGATGGACTTGGTGACGACTCGGATCTGACATTTTAGAGTCAAACTTTCAAACTCCGGGTGAGAACTGCGGACGGACCTAAGATCAGTGATCACAACGATTATTGCAGGAGACTTCTGTTGATTAGCACATCTTCGCCTCTGTTTATAGTGATCTTGAGTTTGGATCTCGCAGCGAAATGTTGCGAGTTGCTTGTATGATGGCTGCAAACTCCTTACATCTGTACATACTAAATGTGTTGGTTCCTATGGGCGACATATCATGGAGGCAAATTATAAACATTTGATAATGCGCCTATCTCCGGACAGAGAGTTTTCAATCATGGATCACTCAATCAAATATTTCGGCGATATTATTTTTTGGTTCCAGCCGAATTGTAGTGCGAATACTTTTTAGGCTACTTTGGCATCTAAACAACGGCATAGCACGATCTTAGGGTTTCAGTGATGAACCGAGACCGTGCCCGATCTGACGTAGCTTGACTTTGCAGTGGGGGGAAACACACAACAATGTATTCGGCCGTACGACGAACCCTTACAATAGAAATCTCACTCCTGGGGGCTCCTCCGGTGGTGAAGGGGCGCTTCTTGCAATGAGAGGCAGCCCCTTGGGAGTGGGCACCGATATAGACGGGTAACATATGTATATCTCCTCATGATAGAAACGAGGGTTAATATCAAGTGCACGTAGGTCCCTCCGCATTCCCAGTGCCTTTTGTGGACTGTACACACTTCGTCCCTCATACGAACGCCTTCCTTATCATGGCGCCGCAAATACCTTGATGGGGCAAGAGTCTATCTCTTCCGTACTTGGACCGATGGCGACCTCCATTTCGGCATTAAAGCTGTTCACAAAAGCAATCATCGATGCACGCCCCTGGGGTCGCGATCCGCTTGCTATTCGAAAAGTCTGGAATGATGGAGAATATCGACTGGTAGAGCATGGCGACGGAAAAGGAATGTGCTTTGGGATATTGTGGGATAACAAAGTGGTTAAGCCGCATCCTCCGCTCATCAGGGCCATGAACATGGTCAAAGAAGCGTTGGAGAAGGAAGGCCACCAGGGTAAGCCGACTCCACTACCTACTATCCCAGAAATCTCCTCATATCCTCATAGTTATCGACTGGGAACCTCTCAACCATACCGACATCTACAGGAACGCTGTAAGTTCACGACAAGGACTTTGAGTTTGAGCTGATCGGAGTTCCTTAAAAACAGCAAACTATCCTGGTTGCGGATGGAGGGGAGGACTATCGTAGAAGTTGCGAGGCTTCGGGTGAACCTCTGATCACCTCAATGAGCCCTGAAGAAGATCCGCACCCCTTCGACTTGGAGGTTTCACTTGTGAAGAGTTTAGTCGGACCCCCAAGGGATAGAACGGCCTGGGAGGTAGGCGGCGCCGTGACAAGAATAGCACTGCCTCACCTCCTTTATCCTTAGCTTTGGCAACTCCACTCAGAGAAACGTAATCTACGTAAGGCTTATCTGGACCACTGGAATGCTACGAAGAATAGGACAAATACCGGAAGACCGGTCGACGCCATCATTTCACCTGCAGTGGCGTATACTGCATGTCCCCACGGGTTGAATTAGTGAGTGAACTTCCATTTGCATGCACCGAATCTCAACCGGTTTACCCCGTCCAGTGATTCGTTCTACACGACCCTTGGAAATGCGATGGATTATGCTTGCGCTGTCTTCCCTGTCACGTATGTGGACCCCAAGGTCGATATTCCCGTAGCCCCTCATGACTTCCACAACCACGAAGACGAGGCGTTTTATAAGCTCTGTACGTGTGCATGCTCGACTCGACATCGGTCAGGTCTGACGTTCAACAGATCATCCAGACATTTTCCCTGGCGTTCCGGTTGGGCTTCAACTCCTTGGTCGTACGCTAGAAGAAGAAGCAGTAATTGGCATGGTAGAAGTAGTGGACGCAGCCGTTAAGAAGTATTGTAGTACGGTATGCTGAGTTGTAAAAAAAAACCCCGAATGGATCTTGTAACATATGGTATGTATGTCATGTCTAAACTGTCCTATGTCAGTCGACATCAAGTCCAAGTCAATTGTTCTATGAGTCCAAGCTCTTCCCGCTATGCTAGTAGTGGGTAGATAGTACGGGGGGGAGTAAATAATGTCACAGTATCAAGCAAAAATATAAAGCTAACCGATCCATTACAACTTCCTTCAGAATTGAAGGTAATTACTGGATGAGCTCCCCGTATATTCTGGACAACCAGATTGGTCAAAAGTTTGAGTGTCCATGGGAGACATGAAGTGATGCTGTTGATGACTCGGATAATGTGGAAAATAACCACTATAAACCGGTGTATTCGGCTCGACATCAGACGGACAACTCGGCGGAGTCCAATGAGGGGGCTGGGCGGGATAACTGGAGCCTATACGGAGCATTGAGCACCACCGCCGAGTGTCATTCGGTCTACTTACCCGAATAATCCAATGGGGCAGAGGCCGGGGTCGGAGCAGGTACCTCATACACGGTCAGGGTAGTCTGGGCGTTGCTTCTGTTCTCGGTGCCCGACAACGAGGTTATTAGGTCAATCGCTTCCGTGTAAATATATCAGCAGATACGATTGGAGAAACATATTGCTGACTACCACCTTTCCTGAGGATTTCCAGACGTGTTCGCGGCTCTTCTCCAGTAAGGTTCTTGATAGCATCCCGAAGTGCGTTGAAAGACTCCCCCTCCTCTTTACGATATTCCTTTTGCGAACTGGCTTTGTTCTGACGGAAGGCAGGCGAAGGTGGCGAGGGACTGGGTGGTGAAAACTGGTTTGTGCGATTCATGCCTTCTGCTATTCCTCTGGCCCGACAAAACAATTCATGGTGCTCCAGCTTTATATCCCGTTCAGACGTTCACCGCTTGATCGTTGCCGGATGTCATCATAGGTGCTCCGCGTATCAGCGGGAGTTCAGTGCACGGGATGTACACCCGATCCGCAAGCACTGCAAGATCAGACAGCCGATACGTTCGAAAACAAGAATAATAGCAAGGCCAAATTTCCCACATGCATTGCGCGCGGAGTATCGAGCCTGACAAGCTGTAACGTTCCCCGTCCGAATTCCTTGATGTGCTTCGCGGAAGGGCGTTTCTATGGAATCAGGGTGGAACCTCACTGCTTTGAAAGGAAATTTTCATCATGCGCGCTGGGTTATGATCGCTCACCTTCGTGGGGCAACATTCCTCGAGCTTGTTCGGATCAACGTGCAGGAAAATCGTCCCCCAACCCACAGAACACGGAGGATCATAGCCCTGACTTCCGGTAAATCGAGCCGCATCGGTCGGGAGAGACCAAGGATCGACCGAGGAGGCTGAGCGTGACGGCACGAAGCACAATTTACCCCGAACCCGCTCGGAGGTCTGACGAAAAGACTGATCTGACCTTTCGAAAACGCCTAATTGGACGCACTGGGACTTGGATGTCATGCAAGTAAAGGTGTCTTTGTGACCACTAGCTATCAGTTTGCGTCGCTCACCGAACACTTAATAGACCCATGCTGTCCCGGGCCACTAGGCTCCGAACAGCGCACTGCCTGCCAGACACGGGATTACCCTCGGATCGGACCGGAGCACGCAGATATAATGTATGCAATATTGCTGCCTCGGATGCTGCGCAGGCTGAGTCACTCAGTCCGGGAGACGAGAACGTCCGAGCTGGTCTGGCAGTGCCAGAGAAAAATATTACGTCAGTGGGTAAGCTTACCCATCCGCTAACAACTTGAAAGACCGAGTCGCAAGAACAACTCCCTCTGTTCCGTTTCACTACAAGAACCGAGAAAAGGTAGGCTGTGAAATTTGCGGGGAAATGAAAGATGGTCATTTAACCCTGTTTACCGGTTTGATAGGTGGCACTTCCACGCTAAACTTGAATATTGAGGCTAACTTCATCTATCCGAGTCGGTCAGTTGTTTCCTAACATTTAAGCACATGATATCTATTTCTAACTAACTACGACAACCCGTTCCTGTAGCATATTTACGATGAAATGTACAGATATAAAGAATACAAGTAAGGTAAGTCGATTCTGGAAGAACGAAAGAAAATAAATAAGAAAATCTATCACTCTAATCAAAACTGAGGATCGTGGGCCCAGCCGAGTTCCTGATAATCGGTCTGCTCAAAGGTAGAGTCCCCGTATAAATTGGACACGGAGTGATACTGCTGACCGCCGGCACTGGATTGGCCGACCTGCATGTAGTAAGCATTCTCGGTATCTTGCCAAGGCTGCAAATGGGAATGGGGGGGATAATCTAAGGAGGCGATGAGTGCCTCGATCAAGTATATTTGAAGCTAAATCTTACCTAAATGAGCTGATGGGGGGTCTACAGGATTGGATACTGCTGTCACAGGCATCTGATACTGGACCAATGAATCAACACGAGCTTGGTCTTGGCTCATCTTAACGAGCAGATCGATCGCTTCCCGTGGAGATGTGTTAGCATCCATTTTTGGCATGATGTTGAACGATATACAACCTTTCCTCAGGATCTCATGCCGCGTTTGCAGCTCTTGTCTGGTAATCCGCTTAATGACGCCCCGAAGTGTGTTGAAACATTCTCCTTCTTTCTCTCGATACAACTTCTGTGTGGTGGCTTTACTTGGCGAAGGTGGGGGAGTGGTGAAATTGACTGGAGCAGGAGGTGGGTTTGCCGTATACATTCTGAGGATTCAACTGGTGCTGGTGAGACGGTGAGACGGATAGCTGCTTATATAGAACAGGTGTTAAACAACGTACGAAAGAACGCGTACCGCCAAATTTCTCGAAGTATCCCTCCTTGCACGGACCTTGACTCAAAACAACAGCAAGTTCATGTTCCTCGTTCTTGAGAGGCACTCCATCGGTACGATGACTAATTTTCCGAGCACCACTCGTTTGAACGGATGTCATGTGAACACGTGTCGTATTCGGTGTGCCGCACAGTATGAGAGCACCCTCGGCGGGGCCGAGTGGCCGATGAAAATGTAACACAGAAACCAAGACTAAGGAGCGACTAGTCTTGTGGCCCTCCAAATTAACGCCGCCAAAGTCACAGCAAAAGAAGTCACGTACCTATCCGAATACTTTGGGTAAGCTCTCCGAGTCATCTCGAATTCTCGTTCCAAATAATTTTCATTGATGTGAAGCGGTCTGCACACAGCTTGCGCCGCCTTCGACACGCGGCAATCCCGCACTCGATTTGTACTCGAAACGTTTCCTCTCTAAGACTTCTTCCAGTCCTTCCGGATTGTGCCCCGCACGTTTCATACCCCTTCTTGAACAATGAGGCAAGGGATGGAGAGGCACAAGCTGAATGGGGGCAATGGTGTGTCAAGCTTCGCCTATACAAAACAGACCATTCGTGGGGACATCGCTCTTTTTTTTCTTTGGCTTCAATCAGATTATCGATAATCTTAACGCCAACCGCACTGAAACGGACCAATTGGTACTACCGATATTACCGCCGACGCAGTTGCCGCGCTGATTTTCGTGCCGTCTGACGCCAGGAAATAGTAGCCTAAAGAACCAACGTTTGACTAGTAGTCCGCGAGTGGGCGGCTGGACGCTACCTAGTACGGTTGCGTCGGACGCTGGTTCTCAGTCGCGGATGGAACTTGTCTAAGAGGTCAATCGACCGAGCATAACGCCGCCGCGTGGCAATCCGATGCGAACTTGCTCGTATCTTGAACGCCGATACGTATCTTGCTCTGACGTTATCTCGATCCCACTCGGAGTTTCTCGTGCCGTGACAAGTGGCTCTGCCAGTCGTCATTGACACAATCGTGGATCATGTTAACCGGCAATCTATCGCCCGGCAAAGTTTAGCTCGTGTGGATGGTAGTGCGCGTGGTCGCCATTGTACTCACAACGGACAACGTTCTCACCTGTCAATCGGTCAGGGTTCCTTCCGAACTAACGGTACATTTCGAGCGACGAATGCGGTACTATTACTACTATCTATGTGTGCAGACGCCTGTACATGTACGCCTTTGATAATGGGCTTTGGCGCTCTGGAGTCTAGACGGAAATTAATGCGCTGATAGGCGGATCGCATGTGAATTGGGTGACAAGCGGCTGCTCGACATTTCGTCACCATGCTTATCTACGAGGCACTCTATGATCGCTCGCTTCACCGCATGCCAGGTGGGAGGTGCAAAAGAATTTCCATCGGAAGTAAAATGTCAAACGAGAACACGTGTGCATTTCCAATCAGAAAATCCATGGAAGATTTGACGGCTCGGCAATGGAAACAAAGCATAGCGAGGCCGTGCGCATATCTACGTGATGTTAACTCTGTAGAGCAGGTCGAAAAATGCCCAAAGACTACGGCAGTCCACGTCCCCACGCTGCCACCACAGACGAAATGAGCGTCCACTTGCCGTTCCATAGGCGCTTTAGCCCGTCCCCTCCGCTTGTCTTAACGATACTACCCATACACGGAACTTTACCCGCCTTCAATGCCATCGCCGCTCCCACCACGAGTAATGCACCCATGAAGAGCATCCTGCGTTCCGCAGGAGTGAGTGCACCTAAACGCAAACCGATCCTGCGCGGATCCAGAAGCGCTCTGCTGAGCGCTTTCGGCGAAACTTTGGACTTTTTCACCGGATGACGACCGAAACCGAGAGTTGGCGAAGGAGGCGGTGATGGTATGACGATGTGCGAAGAGTTGACCAGCGTTTCCAAATAGTCGTCGGTGCAGTTGTACGGCAGTTTTTCAGGTATAGTCTCCCGCGCTTTGGTGCTAATCGGTAGAGGTCGCCATGTTCGCATAGCGCTATCGGGTCCGAGTATTTCGGTGACATGGAGCGAAGGGTGGGACGGTGGGTATGCAGCTAAGAGGCCATCCGCTTGACGGAGGAGATCAGTAAGGGGGAGTGACGGAGGTTTGGTTCTTGGTTTGCTCCACACAGACTTCATGAACCGTGATGTGGGTCTGCTTGCCGCCTTAGAAGGTGGTGCTGAAGAATGACGTGTTGGACTCGAGGATGAACGCGAGCGTAGTGGTGCATGATCAGAGGTGGAGCACGAAGGGCTGTGATGATCGGTGGATGTTGTCTCTAGGGGCAATGACACACTTGACTGTGCAGCGGAAGATGGTCCCGGCGAGGCGGTGGGGGAAACGTGGGTGGGGGAAACTGGCCGCGACTCAGGTAATGGAGTCGCTGCGGCTAATTCTAGAGTTGAATGGTGCTGAGGACCATCAGCCCCGACTTGTTCAGCTGCTTTTAGAAGGGGAGTAGTTGGTGTGCTCGGATCAGGACTGTCTGTTTGAAATGTATCACTGCTCTGAGCCATATTTGACATAGCAGCACTACGATCGAGCTCATCTTCATCTCTTGTGAGGGTTTCACTGGTAGCATCCGTCTCTTGAGGGGTGGCGCGATCAGCTTCAATATCTGCGCTTTCGTTGTGACCAGTGTCACAGAGTTGCCCCTCTGCGTCAACCAATTCTGGTATTCCTCCTAACAAAGAGTGGATCATCCCTTCTTCGTCTTGTTCGGCAAGTAAGTGAACAGATGGCTTGCGATGCAGGATGAGCTATGGGAGGGATTCAGGACGACTTGCCCGAGAAAATGTAATTGAGAATACACACCGCAGCGGCAAGCCACACCACGGCAATCGGCTCTCGCGACAACAGGAAATCCCATACATGTTGAATGAGGGGAAGAGTCGGGACATCGTGCGAGAAAAGCGTAAGGAGGTGAGAGAGCGCATGGTATGGGAGCGGTGAAATGCTGAAAATAAAAATATAATCAGCGTACATGACGACATTGTCAAGGGTACACACGTTTCAAGGAGTTTGGCATATGCAGGATCGGCAAGCCGTATCAAATTTCTCAGTACCCTGTGATGATACAGTCACATACGGAAACGTTATAAAACGATTTTTGGGCCCACCTCAATAAACCGAGTACTGGTTCGAGTCCAACACCCATTGCATCTCGCACGCGATGAAGCGCCATCTTTTCTGCACATGCAAGATGAAGAGGCCGCGGCAAGGTGAGAAAGATGACGGTGATGATATCGTGGAAACCTTGGAAATAGTGGAGCGAACGACGCTTTCGGAACAAGGACACGAGGAGTCCATGCAATTCGTGCTGGAGCGTATCTCGAGTGGGCATAGTGCCGGATTCTGATGCCGAAAGTGTGCTTTTAGTGAATGCAAGCACGTCGACGATTTGATTCCGCACCACCAGGGTATAAAACGAAACTGCGATCCGTGTCCAGCTTGATTTGCCGTTCGTCTGCGTGGGGGTCTTCCACTAGCTCATCCTTTCCTTGTTGCCTTCCATTCTCATCCACGATGGTATCCACCTCCGAGTAAGGCGGTGGATCAGAGAGAGGTTGTGCACCCAGAAGAGCGGGCCTGCGGTCGTTCGGTCAACACAGCGTGAAGCATACGCTAAGGTGCTTGGAGGCGATGCACACACCATATTCTGACTCTGTCCCCGCCAAAGCCACCTGGTTGGAGGCTACGTTCTCTGAATGAAGCCCAGTATCGCTCTTCGTCGCTCGACAGGCTCATGAGGGCTGACTGCTTCGAGGCTGTCTGTCGCAGCCTGCGGCATTGAGCTCACTGCTTACGGGGGTGGACTGGGGCCGTTACGTCAGCTAACTTCGACAGATTCGGACCGCGTTCAAGAAGTTTATCACAGCCGAAACTGGGTTCGCCATTAAAAGTCTGGCTGAAACATGACTGTCATTCAATATTGAGTCGTTTATGATCCAGCCCTGGTTCATTCAAGTTCCCAAGATGCATCATGCTCTGTGGAATAGTGACTCGGATTTTAGGAGATCGAACAAGGTGACATGCGAACCCAACAAGCGAGATATCCAGGGTCAAAAGTACTAGACCCGTATACAACGCATAACGGGAGGTCGGTTGCTAAAATTTCAGGCGTAACGCAACTCAGGACACTTGGTTGCTAACAGTAGCAACGTAACGCGTAACGCCCGGGGAAGAGCGTTCACAGTAGCTTAATCAGTGATGCTGTACCTTTCTCCACGCTCTCGGAAGACTATGGTTTCATCCTTGCCAAGTTTATGCGTTTCGAAGCAGACTTCAAGGTTTTGGTTGAAGGCATACCATATGCCCTCTTCGTCGACAAGTTCTGTATCGAGTCCGAAATAGTAATTAGATTCTGCAGGATCGAGGGGTAGGGTTGATGGGAGGTTTTCAAGGAGATGCTGCAGATGATGAATTCGCGAGATCAACTCTGAGGATGGGCCCTCGTGTGTAGGAATCATCGTTGTGGTACAAGACTGTAGTATTTCTGTTTCTGTACTACTAGGATACTTTGATTTCGTTCAATGTTATCGAAGCCCGGCATTCTCGCTCCTGGCCTGGTTGCTAAACCTCCGACCGTAACGCTCCATATGCCACTGGGTTGCTAATATTAGCAACCATAATGCATAACGGGAGGTTAGGTTGCTAATTCAGAGTCAGGGGTAGACCGTAACGCACCCCCCCCTGGTTGCTTCCATACAGACAGCTGCAGTACATCTAGCATCTCGGGACTCTCATCGGCAATCAACATCAACATCGATCACGCGATCACGTTTCACCAGCACCCTCCACACGAACGTTCACCGCCTCACCCGTGGCCCCACCGTGCAGCACAATCTTTTCGTCGAAGCTCCTCCCGACGCCGTTCTCTCCTGCCTTGTCCTCTTCGTCGTCAGTCACAGCCTCCTCCACGATCGCGCCTTCGTCGCGTAGGACCTCGAACGTGCTCTCGAGCACGCCAAGGTTCTGTCCTGCACAAATGGCTTTGACGATTTGACTTTCGTGTGCGGTGTGCTGCGTTCGACGGAGGGATCGAGCAAGGTAGGTCGAGAGCGTACGGAGGGGCCAGTCGGTCGGTACAAGGGGGAATATCTACGTGATCAATCAATACCTTCGTCGGGTCAAATAGAAGATATGCAATCAAGGAAATGACAGGAAATTTGCATTCCATAGAATCAAAGTACTCACATCAAGTACCTCCAGTTTCGTCGCTTGTGAGCCCAAAAACCGTGCTGTCTGTTGCGTGTCACTAATAAGGGGGGAGGAAATGTGTCAATCCATCTGCTCCGTCGTGAAGGCGAGACTCACCCATTCTCCATGCAAACTTCCAATAGTATTTTGAGCATGTCGCTAGCACCTGCATCCTTGTCCTCTGCTTTTACCCCCGCCGAGCCGCTGCCTCTTGCAAACCATCCACTCCAATCAGACAATCCACATCCTTCTGCAGCACTGACGCCGATTTTTGTACTGACTACGCCCGTTAACCCACCACTCGACGCATACGACTCGGCAGTTGACGTGTCTCGCAGAACGTAGAGCGCCTTCAGTGTCGTCCGCGCAGAGGGGACCTGATGTCGCCGCGTGTGCCAACATTCGTAACGAGAGCATACAAAAGACGATACTTGGCGTACCTTTGAATGTAAAATGGCCATCTCGAGACTCAGAGTTTTATCCCATCCCCCATCAGTGATTCTATCTTGTATATCCTTGATGATTTTTTTGCCCTCCCTGATCGACTGAAGAAGCAACACGGTTTTTATGCGCGCATGTTTTGACGAGGAGTCCGGAGTCGTCGAGGCGAAATAAGAGATGAATGGTGAGCGCAATGGTGATTGTGAAGACGGGGGACTCGGTGCGGGCTGTGAATCCAACTTTGGCGGAGGTGTTGGTGGTGAAGATGTTGTAATTGAGGTGCTCGGGTAAGAGGCGTACGACGCCGCTGTAACAGGCGCATAAATCAACTCGCTCACAACGGAATTTGGTTGACGAACCTTTGGCTTTCCACAGCTTCCCAACACCCTCGGTCCCAACGTACTCCAAAACCTCATCTACACAGTTCCATACAAGTTCCTCAAATAAAGCTTCCTCCTCTGGTGTTTCCTTTCCGCCTCTTCCGAGTCCGCGACCTACGACTAACCACTCCAGATATCGTTTTGCGGCAAGTGGATTCGTATTCCGAAGCTGGGAAAGAATGAGCAATTCGTCAGCTCTTTCCCGGTCTGCCTTGTCCCTTCCGCGGCCCGTCGCACCAGTAGGTCGTCGATGTCTCGTCGGTTGCGAGGACGTCAGGAGCTGCAATGCGAGCACGGAAAGCATGTACTTGAATAAGGGATGCCGAGCATAGAAAGCATATACCCACCTTGAGCCCTCTCTCGACATCTTTTCCGGCGAGCCATGCTGCCCACTTCTTCACCAAGCCAGACCTCTCCTGTTCGCTCAAGCCTATGCTGACCCCAACCGTTGAAGCGAAAGAGTCCGGGCGCGTGGCAGCAAGTAATAAGAATATCTGCCCGAGTGGATCGGCGACGGAAGCATCGACATACGTTCCTTCCGTAAGGCTGTTTCATGTTTTTAGAGAAAATCAAATTTGATCGAGGAATTTGATCGAGGTCAAGGAACGAATGATTAATATGTGGCGCATCACTTACCCAGCTAAAATATCCACGACCTTCCCGCCATCCCCGTGCACTTTCCACATCTCCACCAGTGCACCCCATAAACTCATTTTAGATAGCACGGGTGCCAGAATTCCCGGGCGAAAAGGTATCGCAGGACCGGGCGGCGCTGCTCGCGGGGGGTGGGAAGGTCTCCGCGTGTGTGACGGCAATGACGGTGCGGACATTTGGTGGTCGTTCGAAAGGTAGGAATGCGACATTGAACCTGAACGGGAGGGTGGTCGCGAGCCGGGCTGAGAGACTGGGCGCGAGAGAGGGTTAGATGGGGCGGAAGGTGGGGGGGCGAACAGTGCCAACAGTGAATGGATATCTCTTGCGTGTGCATAGAGCAAGGCCAGAGCTGTTGACGATATCTAGATAAATGATAGAGGGTCAAACTTCTCCGCATGTATGCACGGGCGACGATGAACATAACAAAGAAGGCGCGACGTGAAATGTAAGAACAAGCTATCGCAGCAAGAAGGCAAAATACCGGATGGACCGCGGAAATAGTAGTAATGACATGCAAGACTTCAGCAGTAAAGGCACGAAGGTAGAACCTTGGAAATTCGCCTGAT
Organism: Tylopilus intermedius; assembly: GCA_038091255.1. Lineage (NCBI taxonomy): Eukaryota > Fungi > Basidiomycota > Agaricomycetes > Boletales > Boletaceae > Tylopilus > Tylopilus intermedius. The sequence goes on along the minus strand of JBBPOD010000021.1, from coordinate 33,337 downwards.
TCCCTCGTCCGAATGGACATGCATTGCAACAAAATACGCACCTCAATAACTTCTTTTGACCACATTTCAGCATTCCCTAACACAGCAGCCAAGATGCCTTTCACCATCTCGGTGGCTTCATCCCTGAGCTCCTCCCGCATAACGATCGTTGCTGGGTGTGTACGCGTGCCGCTTGTCATTTGGGAGTCAGAAATGGATGACTCTGCGTCGGCAGCTTCTGCTGGTATTGCGCCGGGACGCAAGTAAGGTGAATAATTCCTGACTAAGTTGATGGCGACTTCATGTCAGTGCCCATATATCATTTTATTTTATTCGTTGCAGATGATAGGGCAGGGACGAGGGTCGTGAGACATGGGAAGAAAGGGAAGAGGGTAAGTTGAGTTGCCGGTAGGTCGATCGGTGGTGAGAAGCTGGCAAGGGAGGAACAAGGTGCTGACGTGCGATGGTGTACGGCCGGGGAGGGAGGAAAGAAAAGGAAGAATGTGCGAACAGACTTACTGATATCATCCACACTGGCCTCGTCAGGCATGTATTCTCTAACGCCATCCCAGATCTCGACCTCGACAAAATCCCCCTCCGCAGGTCCTGAAATCGTGCTCGGAGGTTCACCGAACAAAGCAGGCCGTAGTTCGTCAAAATAAGAGACAGGGACGCGTGGATCAATGGCTCCTTTAACGAAATGGGCTGTCGCTTCTCGAAATCTGGTCTGGCGCATCAACACGAAGGCAAGGCATTGGTGCAGGTAGCATAGTATCTCCTCGGGAAATCCTCGTCAGGGAGTACCGGTTCCAGTATCAAACATCACTCACTTGGTCACCTGGATTCGAGATTCCTTGTGCGAGATTACCCTCCGCGCGTTCTAGCAGCGCCTCCGCTTCTACCAAGTTGCCATCTTGGAGGAGCGAGCTTATTTGCGCAAAAAGTGTTGACGGGAGAAGTGAACAGATGGAAGACTGGCCGAGGACGAGAACGGCCGAGCGAGGATACGTCGAATGAACCATCGCAAACTTTGAACGCCGAATTCCCGCAGTATACACTGGCGTTTACGTAAAACATCCGAACGTTATACAGCGCATTGGACAACTGGTCAAAAGTAAATAAGAATAACGACATCCTTTCTATTTCACTCGTCGTACTGGGTCAACTTCACCGCCCGTCAGTGTCATAAAACAAGCATAAAGTTCAGTAAGACTCACGTCTAGTGTAAGCGTCCTCGAACTGTTGACATCCTGGTCTCGGTATATCCCTACCAATGAGTGACCACGCTCGTACAAGGAACCCTTGAGACTAATGACAATGAACTGGAACGAGTCTGATGCTTGAGAACGTATGTAGTTGGCAATTTTGGCAACGTTGGTGTTGTCTAGAGCTGCGTCTACTTCGTCCAGGACGAAGAACGGTGCGGGTTGATAACTATGACAAGAATAAAAGAGGATATTTCGAGATATAGCCAATGCAACATACCTGTGGATCGCAAACAGCAACGCCAGAGCAGCAACTGTCTTCTCCCCACCAGATAATTGTTCCATGTCCCGGAACCGCTTCATCGGTGGCATGGCATGATACTTGATCCCGGCACTATAAGGTTCCTATTGAAAGTTAATGTTAATGTCTTGTGCAAATGATCCGCTCCTCCCAGTGTTACCTCGCTATCCTCCAAACTCAAGTATGCGACACCTCCCATGGGCGCACTCTTGCCCTTCGTAAGGTCCTTGTACACCTCGTCGATCCGTTCAGAGATATGGTTGTAGGCTTTGTTAAATAGTTCGCATCTAACTCAACGCTGAGGTGACCGGAATTCTGAGAAATGGGGAGAACCACCCACCTCTGACGCTTGATCTCGTTGAATTGATCTCTCGCCGTCTTGGAATCTTTGCGTGCTTTCTCCGCCTCCCGTTCAGTCTCCACCAGCCGGGCTTCAACATCATCCAGTCGTTCGATCGCTTTCAGGTTCGGCGCCATACGTTCGATGTCTGCGTTGAGTTTGGAGATTGATGTGTCAAATTCAGCAAGGGTTTCTGGGTTGTTGCTCTGCAAGCATTAAGTTCCTTCATCAACACTCGGACACTCGGGATCAACTTACGGCACGTTCCTCATCGTCGAGTGCATCAAAGTCAACCTCAATGCCATAGTCTTGGACTTGTCGAGGTCGCTGTGTGCCGTCCTCGTCCTCATCAACATCCATAGCTACTTCGTCGCGGAGGTTCTGCGACAGTTTCAGCGCATCAACGAGACCATAACCTTGGACTCTCACCTCTTCCATAGGTACGTTCTTCAAGTGACCTGCTACCAGTGGTAACTTGATGTCCTCCAGTCGACACTTACGATACGTCGAAGACCGTTCAAGCGCCAGCTTTTCGATCTCGTCGTTCTGAGACCAGTGGACACTGGTCAGTGCTGACACAAGCATGCGGAACCACGTACCATTGAGCCAATTTCTTTGAGCGCCTGATCAAGGACCTTGGCCGCGCGAGCGTGCGTTTTCTTCACCTGCTCCACGACCTTGTTTTTCTCTTCCAGTGCTTCATTGAGCGTTTGAAGCCCCTGCTTGAGATTTTCGATTGCTTCTTGACCCGACGCTATCTCGGTTTGGATCTGATGTTTCTGTTCCTCCAGTTCGACAACTTTCGCTTCCTCGTCTTCTTGGGTTTTCTTCAGCGTCGCCAGTCTATTCTGAGTGAGTTGCAATTGCTCTTCCTCAAATTGAATTCTATAAAGAGACAACGCGTAAGAAGACCACTCAATCAGAGGTAGAATACTTACTGGTGTGATAAGCGCGCAATCTGCTGATCAAATCGATTCCGTGCTTGGCTCTCCTCCTCTGCCACTTTGAGCTGCCGTTCTTCGTACTCCCGGATGTGATTGACGCCGATTTTCCTACAGAAAGAGGCAAAGACACCATGCTCAGCCTCGTCAATAACTGACTGGAGCGTTAATATACGCGATGTGAGTGTGGTATGTGCTGCTTGAGCCTATAGAGCGGGATAGTTATAAGATCTGAATTAAGAGGAGATTTGGGTATTCTCGACCTTTTTGAAGTCGGGAGCAAGCTTCTTGAGTTCGCGCTCGACATGCTTGAGTTCATCTTTTGTACCATTGTGGCGCAATCTAACAGCACTCTGAGGCACCATGAGACATCGACCCCGACACGTGACAAACGAAGGGCTACGAACCAAATCATCCTTGGTTACCGTAATCGCGCTCTCCAACCTGGTTATTTCTGCAATGATATTTTCATCCGCTTTGCCACGCGATTTGGAGCGGTTGAGTTCCTGCAGCTGTGCCAAGAGGTTGTCTCGGAGACGGACTAGGCCTGAGTTATCTTGTGTGAATGAGGGAAGATTAGTCTGGATAAGCATAATCGGACCTTGTACATCTTTTTCTTCCCACTTCTTTCCAGACCCATGGGTACTTCGCCCACCAGTCATCAACCCGCTTTTATGGATGACTGTCCCTTCGAGCGTGACAGCTGAAAGAGGCGCATGAGGCCAGGATATTCCCGCTTCTCCGCGACTTCCCTCCACCTACCTTTTACCTCTTGACCTTTTTCCCAACATACATACTTGGCAACCTCCGTTGTGTCACAGACCAGGGCATTCCCACACACGTGGTGCATCGCGCGTTCAACAGCGGGTTCGTACTGAATGACATCAACGGCCAGGCGAGCACCTTTCGCAAAAGAACGGAACTTGTCGTTAATAGGCTTTACGGAAATCGTGTCGAGGGGCAAAAAGGTTGCCTGCCCGGCTCGCTGAGTGCGTAAGTACTATAAAGCAGAATAAGGTGACGTAGTGATGCAGGGGTCCGTAGAACCAACCTCGATGCATTCGATTGCTGTTTTCTCCTCGTCCACGACTACGGCATCGATGTTCCTGCCCAGAATTACGGAAACGGCGGTCTCGTATTTGCGCTGTGTGGGCTTGCACAAATCCACCACTCGTCCCCTGACACCTACATTCAAAAAATGTTCAGATAACTCAAATGTTGCACATACGGGTAAAAGCGTACCCGGAAAGACGCGCTGTAGGCTTGCAAGTGTCTCCTTGAGCTTCACTTCCCGTTCAGTTTCGGTCCTATCGATACCCGCTTGAAGGAGGCGTTGATAGACATCTGTAAGCTTTTCGTTTGCCTCGGTTTCGAGGCGACTAAAGAAGTGTTATCTCCCTACTCAAAGAGTGATTATGATAAGACGTACGTTATACGTGTCCGTTCGCTCTGCTGGTTGTCATAGTCTTGCTTGACGCGGGCCAAGTCAGCTTGCAAATTTGTCAGCTTTTCCTCAAGCTAGTATAATCCATCAGGTGATTAGTTCGACAGCGGCGCTAAGCACATTACCTCCGTCTTCTTCTCGCCCTGGGCATTTGCATCTTCAGTCAGCTTGTTCTTCTTAGTTCCCAGCTCTTCTATTTGAGTTTTCAACTGTGCGAGAGTGCGCGATGTGGTCTTCTCTTCTCGACCAAGCGTCTCAAGTGATTGGCGTTCCGTTACTGCCAATATACTTGCTTGCGCCTTCCTGTTTGATTCAAAGTTGAGCGACACTCTACACAAAGATAAAATGGTCTCACAGAGCACGGTACTCGGCAAGACTCTCTTCGCTTAACGCCGTATTACTTTGAGACGCCCGTCGGTATGCCTCTGACAGACGCCATGCCCAGTTGGAAATAGCTCACACCAAAAAGTATCAAGACAAACCTGTGGCTTCATCTGCAGCTTGACGCGCTGTGTGGAGATCACGGCGAAGGGTATTCAACTTCGATTGCTGGCGATCCTCATCTTTTACAACTTGTTCGCGCATGCCATGGGCATTCTGCACCTTTCTTGCAGAATGCTTGATCTTCTCGTCAGTGGCAACTAAATCAGGCTCCTATACAGGTGTTAAACGCATAGCTTGAATCGCAAGTGAAGCAGCACTGACTCTAGACTCCACTATCTTCTCCGCTTTCTTTACTTTCTTTTCTTCCCGGACGACGGCGGTACGAGCTCTAGCTTGATCAGCACGAGCATCTTCCAACGCTTTGTCATGTTGTTGCTGCTCAGCACGCAACCCTGCAAGCGCTCGTGATTTCTTCTGAATGTCCCTGGCGTTCGCTTCAAGAGCTTCTTCGATATGGAACAACTTATATAAGATGCGCCGCAGGATAAGATCGTCCTAGAAGGCGCATATAAGGAAGGGTCGTGACTTATGAACGAGGGTACGAACTCTTTCGTCGCAGAGACCCTCAAAGCGCTCTGCTTCACCCTTTTGTTCTTTATACTGTCGTATTTCGCCAGTAATACCCCTCCTCTTCGTAAAGTTGAACGTCGCGTTCTCCGTAGCTCGCTCTTGCGCTTCCTTCGCCTTTTCGTACTCGGGAGCCAGCTCGAGGGATCCAGATATTTGTTCGATGAGGCGGGTGAGTTCTCGTGGCGATTGAGACGCGACAGCTTCGACATCTCCCTGGAAAACCAGAAAGTTTTTCGCTTTCACCAGGACATTATGGCTGACGAGCGCGGCATTATAGGCTGCATACGTCACGACTCTATCGTTGAGGCGATACTCGGACAGGCCAGTGGTAGAGATGCTACGAGAGGATGAGATCACGATCATATGCAAGAGTGTAACGCGAAAGACGTACGTGCGCTGGAAGAACCATTCTTTCTTCTTCTCGTCCTCGTATACGGCCAGGACCCAAGCTTTCTTCGCGGTGCCTTCGCCTTGGTTCTCTTCTCCGTCGCTGTCATCCTCCGCGTCATCTTGAGCCTGAGTATCCTCCGAGCCGTCTGTGGGGCCCCGCGCAAGGCGTCGGCCACGATAAACCAAGTCTTTGAGTTGACTACTCCGAAGCTGGGCACTCTTCACGCCGAGAACGAAGGAAATTGCATCCATGAGATTCGACTTGCCAGCGCCATTTGGGCCGATGACGGAGGTGAAGTTCTTGAATGGGCCGACGACTTGGTGACCGCTGTAGAGATACATCGCAGCGTACGCATAAAGAACGACTTGAATACTTACCGATACGACTTGAAGTTGGACAGTTCGATGCGAACGAGCGGCATCTCGTCCGGATTAGGGGAAGAGCGAACTGACCACCAACAACTCGTCCAGAAACGCGTATGTCACACATCGTCACAGTCACACCTCTCCTCGGGGCTACTTCTCGGTCTGACCAAAGGGACACGACACAGCCGTTTGAAATTCTAGGTACACGCAGCAGCTTCACTCTTCACCACCGCCGTCGTCGGCGTCTAGTAGGCAAGCGCTAGTAGTACGTCACGCGTTGTCACAGGGGCACTCTATCTTCTTGGTCGAAGACCAAAAATGTCTAAGGGATACAGGACAATTCTATGTAAGCGATCTGAACGTAACGCGCAAAGTCCAAAAGAACGACTAGAATTCCAAGTACGCTTAGCGAATCACCAGGATGCACATACCAGGTTCACCCTCTGAGGGCTGCAAAGGGGAACATGATGAACTGACTCGCATCGACCACTGGCACTTGGAATTCAGAGCACACGAACAACCTTTGCACGATCCTCGCGGTCGTTGAGTGCCAGCAACTTGCTAGGCTTCATAACGTAATGAGGAGGATCAGAGAGCGAATGCGTTTGACGGTGCGTGTCCACCTGCAAGTGCTATCGTTGAATTGACACACGATGTCACGATGGCCACTCACTTACTTCCACATGAATGGCCGTAGGCTCTCTCGCGGGCCGTGCGCGTGAGTGGGGAGTATTCGCAAGCACCACTCCGCCTGACCTCTCATCTGAATGACTGTACGGTTGAAATGAATTACCGGTGAACCTAGTATATTAATAGTGTTGCTCACAATATTTCGGGGACGGCAAGACTGAAATTATACAGTCGACGAACTACGCGCGAGGCTGTGATCTTAGCAGGACGTGAGAATTTCTACATATCTAATGATGAGCAGAACAAGAACGTACTGTGGAAACTATGGCTGCAGGAACATTGAACAGGACACTCAGGACGGGATTAAGGTTCATGATCATGAATATTGTGGCCACCAGGTTTGCCAAGAAACTGCTCATGCATAAGTACAAATCCAGGTCAGAGACTGTAGAAAATAGCATACGCGAGGATAAAGTACACCAGTCCATCCGCGAAAACCATACGGACCAGTTTACTGTGAGTTCCAGAAGTGCCGGGGATACGCTTCCTGGTCCAGGCTAACTTGTACGCGGTCAAGCAAAGAACAACCAAATCGAAACTCATGGAATAGATAAAAGTTGCGGCGAGCACGGTTGTGTTACTGTTCACAATCGTGCAGCCAACGCCCCGGTTCCATACCACCTTGAGAAGGACACCTAGCCTAAAATGAGCCCGTGCTGGAGGGTGGATTGCTTTCAGTTACCTTGTAAAATGAGGGACCAGTGCCCGAGAATAAGCAAGACTACAATACCAACTATCCACTTGTTTTGTGACCAAATTGCTATGCTGATGAGGTCATAGTGAGTGGCATGATAGATGAATTGACAATAGAAACTTGCGTGCGAAGCGAAAGGTTGATACTAGCCAGCCCGAGTGCTGAGTCACCAGCGAGCTTGACGGAAATCAGTTGTTCTTCTCGCTGCATGGGCAGGAGACACCGAACCTGGTTGAAAACATACAAAGGTTGGCAATCGACCTTTCTGCAGGTTCGTTTGGTTACGAGTAGCAGGAGCAAGAGGGGTGGACTAACTCAGGGGTATCGAGAGAAATTGATCTGGGGGGGCGGGTCAACTCTGCATGAAATCAACTTGAAGAACAGGTGATCTTACATTCCGATCATTGCGAACAGCAACAAATATCGTCCAGCGAAATAGAAAATCTTCAGTTGTGTGTGCCAGTATTATTTGCACCTCTTCTTATTCGTTACACAGGTTGAACTTACCAGGGGCCAACGAAATTTCTTTTTCCCGGAAATGACCGCCCAATCAAAATCAAGAGTGAGCATGACTTCCCATCTGGCGGTCCAAGCAGTATAAACTCGATGCCTGAGATACTTGAAGTTGGTAGTCAGCCTTACCCATAGAGACCTAGCAATGCGTGCAACAGTCTGTCGAAAGCCACTGAAAAACGGTCATTCGTATATCGAGTGGAAGAGTTATTAGCTCACCATAGTCCTTGGAAATTTCTGGAGAAGAGCGCCAGTCGGGCATATTAACAAAATAGACTCTGAAGGGGTGAACGAGCGATTGCAAAGGGAGCTTGAAATAAAGAGGGAAAGCAGGGTGACAACGTCAGCCCCGGGTCCCGTATTAAAAGGTCCCCGCCTTACTCCGTAAGTGCACCTCGTTAAACTTCTGTGTTCGTCGAGGGACGCGCACAATGAGTAATGCACGACGCTCGATTCAACGAAGCAGAACGCGCGGCGATAACATAGCGCAACACATCCCCGGCGGGTTGTCTAACGGCACTAAGATATTTAACGGAGGTAAAATGGAAAAACCGGTCGATCGAGGGTGATTCCGATACAAGACCAAAAATCCACTGCGGGCATGCTGAGATCTCAACGACCACGTGTGGAAGCGTGCACCTAAAGTGTAAACGATTTGCATTACTGAATACCGTGTGTTGAGCGATTGGCCCGCGCTGGTACTTGATGTACTTGAGTCCCTGAAGGCAACGGAGGTGGTTGCTATACGGCGTTACTAATGCCGCGTGACAGTGCTTGACAGCGCCGAAGGCGTCGCGATCATTCTTCCCACCTTCTACGCTGGCATAAGTACCTTCGATGTCCAACTCTGCAATCTCCGTGGCGCGCCATCGCGCCAGCTGAGGAGTCTCGCCTCGTGCCCTTGTATCAGCTTCTCCGGTGAGATCTAGCTTTCGATGAGCAAGCTCACCTTACGGGGTAAGATTTTCTCCTGCATCCGATTTCGAGCTGCTTGATTCTCTCGGCAAACGCCGATCAAGTAGTTTTATAACGTCGTAGTTTCGTGCTTGAGTTTGGTGGCCAACTATGTAGGTAACTAATTTGCGTCGCCTCAATCGACGGGAAATCGTACACACCAAGTAATGCGCAGCGGTATTGCTGGTATGTCAACAATGCCAATGATTGCGGCCAAAGTGGCTCAAAGTCATGACGATCGGAGGGAAGCAAGGAGGATACTGGACCTTCCAAGAATGATCCTGGAATATTGAAATTATGTCCCAGCTTCACCTTTCTCCCGCCACTTCACTCCCCTCGCAGGGTTCAAAACAAGCATAACTGTCGATTTGACGGAACGTTAAGTGGAATATGAATATGACAGCAAGTAACTTAGGCTTACACGGAACTCAACCTCGAGTACAGTGGTATTTAAATGATGCCGCAAATAGATACCGACCCAGTACCGAACTCGTCGGACCTCCTGCGAGAGTGGACACTGAGCCTGGGAAAGTCTTCTAAGAGATTAGGACCAGGAATCAATAAGCACCGACGGGAATGAACGCTAGACATAGACTAGCCACGCCGCGTTAGCGAATCGTTCTCGAATAAAACTACCAGAAATATCTGCAGCTGCCGCTGCGAAGAACTTGGCGGGACATCCGAACACGAGTCCTTCTCGCGATGAACCAGAGAAGAGGTTTGTGAGCAAAACTTCAACCGGAGATCAACAATTATTGTGCTTCTAGGCTCTTCTCGACGGCGGTCGCCCAAAACAGAATACTAGCGAACTCGCCTTTCGAAGCGGCACGGAGGGCAAAATTTAAGAGGGACTTGAAGGTGCCAGTCAGCAATATTTTGGAAGGCGAAGACCATCCCAACAGCTTGACAATCATCTCAAGGAGGCTCAATAAGCACACTGCGAAACAAGCTCTGGAACTCAACCGACAAGTTTTGGTTTTGTTGTGGTGCACGAGTTCGGGTCACTGTTCATCTGGAGATCCTATGAGTTCGAGACAGTTGCTATCTGTCGAGCAATGACCGGCGGAGGATTATATTAGATGCGTTCGATACTGCGAGAGGGGGCATTGCTTTGGGGCCGTTTCGGACCAAAGGATGCAGTAGTGCGCTCTTACCTGGGCCAGCAGAACATCACGGAGTGTCTCAACTCTTGTCACATGTTTCCGCACCCAATTGGTACCGAAATGAAGTCGGATCACGGCCTGTTGTCAGCATTCGCGGCATGCTCCATTCCGCCGCCGCCAGGGAAAAAAGAAAAAAAAGGCACGACTTACGGTAAGGATGCTGCGCGATAAGCCTGTCAGCAATTTTCCGTTCTGTGAGCCGTTGGAAAAAAACCAGATTTTTGCGAACAATTCTACTTGAGTTAGTTCCCACGAATTATGGAGGCAAACCTCTTAAGCAACTCCACCTAACTACTCGAAGATGCCTGGCTCAACGCTATTTTTAGAACGACGGCCCATGAAGAAGATGTGGCAGGCTCCACTCGGATTTTGGCGCAGGAATATTATGCCTTGGATTCTTCTTGGCTTAGCAAGGCACCTCAGCCGCTGTAAGTCCCTTGACACTGACAGCTCTCAAAATTTGTGTCAGCCTACCATCTTTGCTGGCCAAAGCAGCGTCGAAGTCGGTCGATCCGAGACATTGTGCTGCACGCTGAGCACTTGTACTCTTGGAGTCTTGGTGCTGCGTGAGGTCAAATCTAGTGGTCCGGCAGGTGAGGACTACTTACAGTAATATCGTAATTTTTGACGCGCCCGACGGGCCGCAGAGGCGGGGAACTTACTCGATGTCTTCGAACTGTTTGTCAGCGACCCTTCAAGTTGGGCACCCAAGTTGGAAGCACGAATCTATATGGAAACGTGTACGTGAGTGGTCATCGCATTCCCATTCTCGGACAGCGAATAGGCAAGATTGGCCCTTCCAACTTGAAACGCCATCGGTGAGGTGGCGGGGATCAGGACGCAATGCCTTTTTAATAAGGAGAGTAGCCTCAAACTGCTTTCTCCACCAGCGCCCATCATACCAGCTGGCCACCTGCAGGCCACCCTCATTCTCACCCCTCCAGGATCACCATAGCGAGAATGGTCGACTGGCAGTCTCCAGCTGAGTTACAGGCTGACGCTGGTCTGTCGGGATACCAAATCGCTTCCCGTACTGACCGCGATCGTTACTATAGTCGCCTTCAATAACTTTGTGCACGCTCTTTTGGGTCTCTACATGTGAGTCACGCTTCGGTCGTGCGCATATATGCATCCCTCACCCATACTACAGATGGGAGTTTGTCACCTCCCTGGACTTCGATTGGCAGTTCCTCTCCGGAAAGAAAACGTTCAAATGGCCACTGGTATGGCTGCTATCCGTCAATCGCGGATGCTCACCTGCCGACAACTCGTTCTCAGATATTTTACTTTGCGGGTCGCTACTGTCTATTATTTGCTCTAATAGGAATGTAAGAAGGATTGTTCTTCAATGAATGACCTCATGACACTCCTCGCAGAACCGTTGCCCTCAATGTCAAAACCAAAATCGATTGCCAAGGCCTATACACGTTTAACCAAGTGTTTGGTAACGCCGCGGTTGGACTCGCGAGCATCAATCTCTCCATCAGGACGTAAGTTGATCTGCTGGGATCTGCGTACATAGCCCTTACGCTTGTTAGCATGGCTGTGTGGTCGCAAAATAAATATGTCGTGACCTTCCTGATCTTGGTTATCCTTGTCCACTGGTCATTCTTATTGCATGGTAAGTCATTTGACCGCCGCCGCACTGTACATGAAAATATTTCACCCTCTAGGTATTCTTCTTAGGGCCACTTGGATCGATGGGGCTTGTGTCATCACGTACACCGATAACCGAATCCTTGCCATCAGCTTTATTTACTCTATGGTTTTCGATTTCATCGTCCTGTGTTTGACTGGCTGGAAACTTACCTTCCCTGCAAATGGCCGGTCGAAACTCATTGACCTTATATTCAACGACGGGCTGATCTACTTCCTTATCGCGTGAGTCAACATATATGCCCGAATTGGGTAGACTTACAATTCTGCGTCTAGATTCTTAGCAAACCTACTCGCTACGGTCGGTACAGGCGTATCTGGAACATCTCCTTGGTGACACTTCAACTGGCTTGATTTTAGATTTTTATGCTGCTCAACTTAAATGCGGTTATGTCTATCATCGCAAATGTTCCCGCTGCAATTGCGTCAACGGTAAGTGGATTGGGCTATTCCTACCTCACAGGTACTCATTTGAAACAGATCGTAGCTTGTCGCGTTGTCCGAAGACTGACAAACTTTACTTCGCAGAAAGCGGAGCTTTTCACGTCAGTGTTACTGTAATGAATATCGGTTTTTCCTCTCCTGACTCCTATGATGCGCAGTTCGACTGGTCAGTCAACGGTGGCGTTCCGCTCACCCATAAACTCGACATCCCCCCATCGTATCTCCATGAAAAAGGGGGAAAGTCTTCATGTACAGGTCTGTCCTCTGCACGTAGAGCGCGTTATCCCTGCTAAAAACCAAACGGGATACGTTAGATGGGCTCCCTTGTACACCACGCGGACACGGAGTATGATACCGCGGGAAGAGCTGTCCAGGGCGACGAGTTTGACCCTGAAGCACAGGCCATCAATGACGAATTCAAGAAACCCCCATATTAGACTCAGAACCCAGTATTACACTCATAGGCTCCACGCCTTTCTAGCTGCCAACTCGCTCTTGCAACAGCCTGCAATCATCATCAACCATCATCTTCAGACTTCTTGCCGCACTCTCGTAGAAATTTCTGATTTCTGAAGTCGGGCTTTTGGGACTGCCATCCTGTGATATGTCCCAGGACGACGAATAAATTTTCTTGGACTCTTCCCTACAGGGCCTACAGGAACCCAAGTACTGTAGTACATATTCTTGTCAATCTTGGTGCACACCTGAATTTGACAGCTGTATGTGGTACAACGTTTGGCATGTAGTAAGTACATCCGATAGCCGATGGACCGGGTACGACAAGTTGACCGGGTCCGTGCCAGCAAAATCGACCACTCGACCGCGACCAGACTTCAGACCGTAATTTCGTGATGAACCTGACTCTCTGCCATCCCCGTCTGTCATCTGGCAACGATTCCAAGACTGCAATCTTGTCCAGGTCTCTGGTTCCGGTCCATCTGCCTGCTAACTATGTACTCATCCAGGTTGATCGCTTCGGATATTCTGCCAACAATGTTACCTACCAAGCACTCGGCGAGGTTCCTCATTTCCGGTATGTGTGTTTTTCCACCTTGAGGAAACACTGAGGTCTGATTTAGGTAGGTATTTTGATTTCCACGAGGTGCACGAAGATCCGGAGTCGGGTGTATCACCCAGGACCCATGGTGTGACCCCAGTCTGGGGGTTCGGAACTGTGATCTCCTCGACACTCGGGACGATTCACTCGGGCGAACGAGTCTATGGTTACTTCGCTCCCACACGTTTCCTCATCGTCTCCATTTCGCCTTCCGATATCAACCGATATACGTTCGCTGTTTCCCGTCCCCATTTACCCGAAGGTATTCTCCTCCACAATATGAGAGTCGTGTTTGTTTTCACAATGTACAGACAGGAGACCCTACAATCAGATCACCAGGTGCTCTACGGATCCACTGTACGATTCTTCGCCCATTGTAGAGGACCTCACCATGTTATACCGTCCATTGTTCTGGACCTCTTTCTGGTGCGAAGATTGGATCAACAGCTCGCAGTATCGCGGAGGAGCTTCCCGGATCCTCATTTCCTCTGCGTCAGCCAAAACAGCTTTCTGCCTGGCATACCTTATCCGCAAGCGGAATGCCGCCTCGGACAAGAGCCTCCCTGTACGCCAGGTAGTTGGCCTCACCTCCAGGAAAAACGTCGCGTTCACGGAGAATCTCGGTCTCTATGACCATGTGTTGGAGTATGATGGTTTCGAAAACGCGACCGTGGTGAACGAACCATCGCATGCCTGGATTTACATCGACGTGGCGGGGAACGCGAGCCTGAATACCAGAGTACGCAACCATTTCTCTGATGCCAAGTCAAGCCTCGCTGGCTCCATCGCACTTGGCCTCACCAACCTGTCGCCGTCATCCAGGAGCGACTCAGCAGACGAGTGGACTAGGAACGACTTTTCTGCCAAGACGGCCACAACCACTCTGGAACAGTTCTTTATGCCCGAGTGGCTAGCGGTTCGCAAGAAGCAGCTCTCTGTGCAGGAGATCACACAGATGCAAAAGCAGGCGTGGAGTGGGCTCATGCGGGATTGCAGGACTTGGGGTATTGAGATGCGGAGAGTGTATGGTGCAGAGAACGTGAAGCGCGCGTACGAAGATGTGGTGAAATCAGGCATTCCTCCTGATCAAGGTCTTATCTGGAGCATGTGGGAGGATGATACGGTGAACGCACGTTTGTAATGTAGCGGAGTGAAATGATCACCATGTGTACAAAGGTCTTGACGTTGGAGCGCTGGGAACGGTCCAGACCCGAAAGGCAAACCCCAATTTGGCAAGAGAGCAATATTGAGAAGCCGTCTCAGCCGGACACATCATCCGGCGCAATTCGAGTGCGTAGGGCCTGTTCTGCACGTTGCTTGGTTTCAACTAGACCTACATTCGCGCTCGTATGCCACTTCAGCACATACCACAGCCCCCACACAGCGCTGGGGAACCATACAGAGGCAAGCCAAAACACTCCACCCCCTCCAACATGAATGCTCAGCCGTTACTGCAGGTCTACGCGCCCGTATTGACCCCAGCCAGATTCCCTCCCCAATAGACTCCATCGAAGCCGACAAGGAGACATGGGAGAAGCAGTTATACACGACTCTGCCGGGAAGCAGTCCTCCACTTTCCACGACGGACTTTGTTGCCTTTGATCAAGGTGCGCTATCAATCAACCATTTTATAGTTAAGCATTAGCCAAGCGCATCAAGACACCTGTCTCTTTGTCTTTCCCTTCCATTCCAATCCTGCAACGTACTCCAAGTGTCGTTGCTGACGCGTGCGTGATACAGGCAACTCAAATCCAAAGCATTTGCGCGTCACTACTTGGAACTTGCCCAATTCCGCTCAACTCACTCGTGAATGCGACGTTCCCCTCGCGGTAGTAGTACAGCCGTTCGCAGACCTAGATCCGCGCGAGGAACCTGTTCCACTGGTCGACTGCGGACCGAGCGGACCTCCGAGATGTGCTCAATGCAGGGGCTATATCAACCCTTGGTGCACGTGGGTCGCGGGTGGAAGCAAGTGGAAGTGTAATTTATGCTCCCACGAAACAGAAGGTTCGCTATGACTGTTTCTTTATGTTGCGGCGGACTAGAAACGGGTACAGTTTCACAGGAATACTTCAGCAATCTGGACCACAATCTCATGCGCTTGGACCATGCTGACCGGCCAGAGCTGAACAAGGGTACTGTCGACTTTATTGTCGAATCTGACGAGTATTGGGCACCACCACCTCTGCTAAAGCTGGTGCCCACTTACTTCACTCCGGAGCCGCCACCGTCGACGCCGCGAAAGCCAGTTCCGTTGCATTATCTGTTTGCGCTGGATGTTTCTATCCAAGCCGTGCAGTCGGGGTTTCTTCAGTCCGTTTGCAGTGTCCTCCTAGAAGTCCTTTATGGAGGGACTGCTACCAATGGATCAACCTTCGAACCCTGCTTTCCGCAGGGATGCAAGATTGGGATTCTTACCTTTGATCAATCACTTCACTTTTATAATTTGTCTGTAAGGGCAACAAAACGGTGCAGTGAATGCCGCTCAACTGTCACTAGGCAGATCTTCCTCAAGCGCATGAGCTTGTGGTAGGGGATTTGGAAGAGATATTCATCCCTTTACGTGATGGATTGTTTGTTGACCCATGGGACTCCAGGTTCGTTTGATATTGCATTGTCATCACCTCTCGCCTGACGCATCGTGGTAGGACAGTGGTCGAGAACCTGATAGGTTCCCTAGCAGAACGCAATAGCATGACTGTTATCAGGGAGTCATGTCTTGGCGGCGCTCTGATAGCTGGCCTCGCGTCTTTGGTGTGCAATATAGAGCTTCGTGTTGGGGGGTGCCCTTACCAAACTCCCACAGGCTGGTCGAGGTGGCCATATTGTCACGTTTCAGTGCACCATGCCCACGATAGGACCGGGCGCTCTGGAGCCTCTGACGGATGAGAGTCAGGTTTACGGCACAGATAAAGAACGCACGCTCTTTCTTCCTCGGGAACAGGCATGGCGCGACATCGCCGAGGAGTGCTCCGACGAAGGCATCGGGGTAAGCATGTTCTCGGGGATGAGTAAAGCCATCGACCTCGGTTCAATCGGTACGATAGTTTCAGGCTTCTGTTCGAGGAATTGACACAGGTATGCACAGGTATCGTTTCCTCCACCACTGGCGGAGAACTGTTCTTCCATCCTCGCTATGACCCCTCACGTGACCAAATCGTACTGGCGTCTCAGCTTCGGAGGTTGATTACGCGGACCACCGCTTACAGTTGTGTAATGCGAATTCGTTGCTCTCATGGTGAAGTTACTTGCTTTTAACTTTGTTCCCACTTCTAATCTGTTCTTCCAAAGGTCTTCGTGTATCAAAATACTATGGGAATTTTCAAGAACGCTCACCCACGGACTTGGCGCTTGGCGTTCTTGATTCCGACAAGGCCGTGTCCGCACTAATCGGGCATTCTCAAACATTGGATGAACGCCAATACGCGTATTTGCAATGCGCAGTCTTGTACACGTCTATAGACGGCCAGCGGCGGGTCCGGACATGCAATCTGGCTCTTCCAGTGGTAGCTTTGGCGGGCAACGTGTTCCGGTGTGCCGATATGGACGCTGTGGTGTGCCATCTTGCTCGAGACGGTGAGGCATCGATATCAGTTCCCATGATAACTCGTTTAACTCTCCGGGATAGCAATGGCGAGCCTGTCTTCAAGACAAATGGCTCACATTAGAGAAGATCTGACGGATAAATGTTCATCAGTCTTACTCGGATACAGGCGGAATTGTGCAGCGGCCACGGCGCACTCACAGGTGAGCGGTTCAATGCTGACTTCTGCACGCCGCTGACACAGTTCACAGTTGATAATACCGGAAGCTTTCCGGGCGCTTCCACTCTACGTGCTCGCGATTACCAAGTCAAAGCCCCTAAAAGGTTCGTTTTTGTCTCCGTCGAGTGAACCTCGGCTCATGGCAGCTCGCAGGACGTAATGTTTCCGCGGACGTCAGAAATTATTATGCCAAGAAGATACTTTCTATGAGCGTCCGTAACACGATACAGCATCTCTATCCCCGCCTTCTGGCTCTTCATGACTTGGATGAGAATGCAGCACTTCCCGACGCCACGACCGACCAGGTGTATTGGCCGTCACTCATGCGAGACAGCCACATGTTCATGGAGGCTCATGGCGTCTATCTGATAGGTATATCGGAGAAGCTTTCTGTGATTGGCAATGATACCGACTCACGATTAATTGATAGACAATGAAGAATATATGATCTTCTGGGTGGGAGCCAGTGTATCACCTCAAATACTCCTCGATCTGTTCGGAGTTGATGATATAGTCGCCTTGGATCCGAGAAATGTGGTTAGTTTTGTAGTGGCATGATGGCCGATTACCCTTAAATCTATTTTTGCAGACGGAGCTCCCTGTTCTGGGCTCTCGACTGTCACAGCAAGTGCAATATATCCTCGGCTACCGCTATGGACAACGTGGGCGTGTTCCAAAGATGCTCGTAGTGCGTCAAAATATGGATGGGATGGAGATAGAGTTTAGCGATATGTTGGTCGAGGACCAGAACAACGGTGCGATGTCATATCTCGACTGTAAGTCGCCTTATTACATAGCAAGAACAGCCTGCCCTCAGACCCACTGATCCGATTTCCACAGATCTCTGCCTCGTTCACAAACACATCACTGTTGCGGTACGTGACATCTTTGTGCAATCGCATTGGGCTGCACGTCTTATTTGATGACACCTAGCTCACGAACGGTGGTTCGCTTTCACCGAATACAAGCCTCCGAGGATCACCTTGGTAGATGGGATGTTTAGATAGGCCTGTACCAGTACAGCCACTCTATGCTCACCTTGTCGTAACCAACGTGCTCGTGGCATGGTATCCACAATCATCTAAGACGCAGTTTACAGCATCCGTTACGCACCGAAGGCTGTTTTTCTCAAAAGCACCTTATGTTCGGGTAATGTTCACCAATCGGGGTTATTCTAGTTGTGGAGTCCATGTGCGTGCACTGTGCTTGCGTACTGATGTGTGTCCGTTTACGAGGGGCAAGCATTGTTGGGGGCTTCTAGAAAGCCGGGAACGTTTTCATTTTACTCGCAAACAATAACTCAGTCGACGGACATGACTAGGACTGGGTTTTGAAGCGCACATTGAGCGGTGCTCGGCTCGAGCCTGCGAGACTAGACCTAGTACGTATCTTGGTTCGGGTTACAGTATGCTCCTGCGGGACCGACGCCCCAAGCTCGACTGGAGCTATTAGTTCAAACGCCCTCAGCCGCACTCTTTTTGTGCCCGATCGCGCGGTGCGCCGTTCCGAGAAAAGAAAGGTTTACTTCCCCCCTGACAGAACATATATGAATTCCTAGGGGCGAAAGGTTTATGAATCTGAGAACAACGCGATGGCTGGACCAATACATTGTCAGAGTGGCGACATGCGGATTTCATTTTCCATAGTTGCCATGCGAGCGGGCCGAAGGGGCGTTGGACACGCGCTCCGTCTGCGGGTGCCTCTCACGCTCATTGTTCTCGCATTTTTTATACGTATATTTTTGAGTGGTCGAAGCAGCCCAGCTTGATCTGTCATGCAGAGTGACGAGATTGCTCGGCCGCTCCTCGCGAGTAGGATACCCCGGATGGATCCTAATCGGCGGACGCATGGGAACCCTCGGTAGTATGGGCTGGGAGCCTTCGATCGTCTCCAAAGGCGTTGCATTGGAGACCCACGAATGCTATCTTTGGATTGAAGAGAAGAAGACGCACACAAATACACCCAAGCGTTCGGCGACGAGAACGTGCGGGCAATGTGGCTGTTTTCGTTGAATTGGGTTGGCCCGGTGACCTATTTACATGTTCCGGCGCCTCCCCAGATCATGCATTAATGGGAGAGAGGAGGGAAAAAAAGGTTACCATGGCGGAAGATGCAAATATCTTCGCTGGGATCAATCTTGTGTCTTCCTATTCGGACGCTCCGCTTCATACGAGACGGGGTGAGACGAGAAGATGACAATGGTCGCTGGGATAAAGAG
The DNA here is from genome assembly GCA_038091255.1 of Tylopilus intermedius. Classification (NCBI taxonomy): domain Eukaryota; kingdom Fungi; phylum Basidiomycota; class Agaricomycetes; order Boletales; family Boletaceae; genus Tylopilus; species Tylopilus intermedius. The sequence goes on along the minus strand of JBBPOD010000021.1, from coordinate 14,204 downwards.
GACTTCTTCCATTCTGGCAGATGAGAAATACTGGGGTGCAGGCAATGTACGTGAACGAAGGAGGGTTACTGAGGTATGTAAAGTTAGAGCCTGCAACGTGTAGGGGGGGAATCCTTCTGGAGGGAAAGCCCCCTGTCAGCGTTGAGGGTGCTCTGCAGTACATGACGGGATGCTACGTTCGTCTGGCTCCACAATACAGTGTACACGAGCGTGTCTCGCCAATGACCACATACATGCATTGTGGTGGATGTTGCGATGATGGGTGCATCCTCCTGTCTGCTGGTCAGAGGATGTAGCAGACAAGATCCCGTGTAGAGCGTAGATCAGGGCCGCAACGTCCGGGGTTGAGTAAGACTTGGGTAATGGCAGAACGGTCATGCTGGGTAGAGTGTGACCGGGTGGTTGTTGAAACGGGGGGACTGGCGAGTCTGCGAGCGCCGCGGGCTCGAGTGTTGTTGCCACGTCGCACGTGTTACGACCGAGGTCGTCTTGTCGTCGCAGGCAGTGAAGGTGGACGTGCACGACGAGGAGACGGCTCATTGTTCTCACGAAAAGTTCATCCCGCGGTCACTAGCGAAAGGCAGTCAAAGGTCTTCGTTGGTATTCGAGTGAGGGGTTTAAGCTTGCAATGCAACTTCTTGGCTGGCACGTTTTGATAGCAACGGGCATTCTTGCGCGATGGGGCTTTGGGACGACCCGAAGGGGGTTGAATCGCTACCAGAAGGTTGACCAGCGCACTGGATAGCAACCACCTTCGATGCGGAGCGTCTACCGTCGCGGGTCGTCTATTTACCGTCATTTCGGTAGGTCAGACGGCGAACAAGGGTGAATGAGGCGTGGTCGGCTCGTCATACTATATGGTGGTTCGGTTTTTTCGGTATATCTCGCTTTCCAGATCTCACACACAAAGTCCGCAGACGGCGCAGTGATTTCCGCGGAGAGTCTTTCTCAACGTGTGTTATCAGCCTATTCGGTTGCGTGCTCCCCTCCGTCCATAGCGAGCACTTCGGCCGTCTGCTCGCTGACTTGCCTTTCCCAGCAATGCCATCCAGAAGTCTTCGAGTCAGAGAAGGCGCCCTTCTCTTCGAGTCGTGTGGCCTAGTTCCCCGCACAGTGGATCGTGAACTATCCCAGGACCCCCCCGCGGATCCTTGCGTACGTTTCCTGCACTCGTGCTTATATGTATCGTCCCTCTGATCGGGATGCGTGTGCTCGTGTTGTCACTCCCCACCGACCTTCCCCTCCCCTTGGCACTACGACACCGTCGTCGTGTCCTCCTTCCGCTCCGTCCACCTCCGGTCCTCGCGTGCTCTGGCTCGCGTACTGCGTTGATGATTCTTTCACTCTCTCTTATACGCTAGTCTCTCTCCCTGACGTGCCATGCCCCCGTCCTTCATGAGTTCCTCCCCCACTCACACTCTATCGCAATGCGCGACCGTCAACAACAGCGCGGAGGCACTCAACGAGGAGAAAACCGTGGTTGCTTGTCCCACTGCCCCGCCACCCCGACCCAAGGCTGGAGCCATCCCAAAGCCATCTCAGCCAGACGTCCCCCAAAAGCAACAACCTGCGGTCGTCGTCACCCGTCTTCGTTTCTTCTTGATCATGACCAGCTTGTGGATCGGTAACTTCACTGCCTACCTCAACGAAACAACCTCGACCACTGCCATGCATGTCATCAGTGCCGAGTTTAACGACCTCGCAAACCAGAACTGGCTTGCAACAGCCTACCTCTTGGGATTCACCGTCACGCAAACTTTGCTTGGAAAATTCAGCGACATTTTTGGTCGCGCTCAGGTTGTGCTCGGAACAATGCTTATTTTTGGCGTCGGGACTTTGTGGTGCGCGTTGGCTTCGGTGGGTGTCCCCAACACTAAATCGCGTGAAAAGCTGCTTGACACACATGGTGCTAGTCTATGAATTCCCTCATTGGGGCGCGTCTTCTTCAGGGCATCGGCGCCGCGGGAAGACAATCGGTCGGAGTAATCATCATTCTGGATCTGACGACACCGGATTCACGGGGTCTATGGCTTGGATATTTCAATCTCGCCTCCGCTCTGGGACTCGCTATAGGTCCAGTCTTGGGAGCAGTCATATCCATCGAAGCGAACTGGAGATGGTTATTCTGGATAACCCTGATGCTCATCGGCGTGACGCTGGCGGTCGGTACAATCAGTCTTCGCTATCCTGTTCCGCACAGGGAGCAGCGTGTCGGTCTCCTCGCACAACTGCGAGAAGTGGACTACATCGGTTGCCTCCTAGCCGTCGCTATTTCCAGCATGATCTGTATTGCGATCGAGATGGGTAACAAAATGTTTCCCTGGAACGTAAGTCTCTCGGATCTAAGGATTGGGCTCTGACCGATTTCTCCGCTAGTCTGCACCTATAATTGCCCTGTTCGTCGTTGGGGGATTACTCATCCCGGCGTTTGTCTATTACGAACTCAAAGTCGCGGAACACCCCGTTGTCGACATCAATCTGTTCAAGATACCAAATATCCCCATCGCATGTCTCATCAACTTTCTCACAGGCGCGGGATACTTCGGGTCTGTCTTCTTCCTTCCCCGTTACTTCATCGATGTCAAAGGGTCCAGCCTGGTGATGTCGGGAGTCCAGATGTTCGGATTAATCCTAACACTCGGCGCTTCCTCGGTCCTAGGAGCCCACATCCTATCGCTTACTGGCCGTGTGCGACTTATAGGAGTCGTTGGCGGTCTGTTGTACGCGTTAGGAAGTGGCCTGATGCTTGACGTGGGACGGTATACGCCAGTCGCGCGTACTATCGGGTATTCCACCTTCACTGGCATCGCGTCAGGACTCCTTTACCAACCCTCGCTCGTGGTCGGACCCATGTCTGTCAAACCACATCAGATCGCTGGTATCAGTGGTTTTCTGTCGTTCCTTCGGACGTTGGGCGGCACGTTTGCAACGGCGCTTCTCACAGCGGTGTACGAGACCAGTTTTACGCAGTCGCTTCAAGGAAAACTCCCCGCTTCCCTCGTGAACCAGGGCTTGGGACTAGCGGACGACCACACCCAATATCCCCAGTACGAAAATGAAATACTCGATGCGCTCGTCAAGGCCTATCAACTAGGCACGGTTCCTGCCATCTGCTTCGGCATCGTGTACGCCATTGCCGTAGTTCTGCTTCGAAACGTAGACTTTACTCCAGCTTGGAAACGAAGACGGATAGCCGCAAAACAGGCCCCAGAAAAGGTCTGATGCATTCGACGCTTTGACAGCCATCGACCCTCCCCCCATTTCCCTCCATCCTTTTTTTGTATACATTATTTTTCGAGGCCTAGTTCTTTGGATCTCGACTCACGCTTTTGCAACATGTTTTCACCCTGTTTTTTAGCATGAAGTTTTCCTTTCCCTCTTAGGTTGTCTCCCCCTCCATGAATGGACCTTTGTCATTCATTCAAAGCATGTCCCTCATTCAGCCATTTTCATTTTGTTGATTTTTGGCTTCTCGACCTCGTGGCAGCGTGCGGAATGGGGTGTTCTGGTTCTTCTTTGGACCGTAATATATTATTGCCTTGCCTTCGAGAAAAAAAAACATCGCCCCCTGATCATCCGAGTAGTAGATTAATTTATTGATCACGACGCTCTGCCTGCGGTCATAATTGGACACAATACAAGACGTTTGGTTTACATTGCATCCACGTGTGCTCGGGCCCCATTTGACTGCCGGTGGGAGTGTTGGCGAGGGCACCAGCGAGACGTGCAAACTGGGCGTTGTGGCCTTCAATGTACACGCGTTCATCCAGGATCACCCTAACCACTCTACTATCAGTCATCGTTCGAGCGCGTGATGAGGCCTCGGACATGCCAGTGCGCGCGGGGATGGGATTCCACAGCCGCGTCGGAGGTCGTTTTCCCATTGGCGCAGACCAATCGCACCCACCTGGATCGATCCGCCACCCATCCACGACTTGGCAGTGGCTCAGGCCCAGTGACTGCGCAATCCCGCAGCGCTGACCGTATTGAAGCTACATCACTTGTGGCAAGCAGCCACAACTATCGCGCTGTGCATGACATATAAAAGACGTGGAGATCTCCTCTCTGGTGCTCTAAGCTGTGATGACGTGATGTTCTCCCGAGCCCGATCCGGACGCGACGCGATCACGATGTATCGTTGCATTGCCGGCAGTGCATGGTGACAATTGAGTCCGCCCGCACTATTCTTACAACCCGTCCCGACGGGTCTCCCCGCCATCATCTTTGTCCCGGACGAATTCCACGTGGTGCAAGGAAATACACACGACTGACCGCGTGGTCCAACACCTTCCGAGTCATGCGAAAAAGCATGAAATAAAGCACCTCGGACAATGGGCACAGGGTGCCCTCGGACGCTGATACTAGGGGAGCTGACAAATGCGGCGCAACGTAGTCTTCACAGTGTCTGAGCCCTCCCTCAACCCTTGGGCGCCCCTCGGCCATATTCCTTGATGACCGATCGCGGCTTAGCATACACACCCAGTGGCGTGTACTGCACATCAGGAAACCTGCACAGCGCGATCAATATATGAGTTGGCGGGTGGCTGCGTAAAGGAGGACCGACCCAAAAGCACGCGGTCCCCCCAACTCGAGTCCCCTTGCAGTGCTGGTCCACTGAGGTGCAGCTGTAATCCCGAGGACCAACACCCTCAATCCATATCTATACTGCGGCGTGCCCAGCGCCGAGCCGCTCTGGGCATCCAACACAGCAATGAGATCTGGCACGGTCGCGAGCATCTGCAAGCATACATATAACCCCTACTGTGGGAGAGAAGAAATGTGGCGGGTGAAGCGCACCGTCACTCTGCCATCTGGGGTTGTGTGCTCTGCAAATAAGTTCTCATTCTTGAACGGTATGGTCAGTGTTCCTGTGAACTTGGTCTTGGATTTGTCCGAATCGTCCCCGTCTTCGTCCGCGGAGAGCGCCATGATAACAACCTCTCCTATCGTATGCCCTTTATACAATCTGGGAAATCATGTTGAAACAGGTTGTATATGTTGAGGGTACATACCTTCTGCCGACGTCAGTGATTTTGCCACTGAACAGTACCTTTGCGGTCTCGGGCCCTCCGACAGCGTCGACGACGACTTGGCCTATCTGGTCAATATTGGACTGCTTTCTTGCAAGAGCAATCGCTCTCCCGATACGCCAGCTCAGAGACACCGTATTCACGATTATGGCAGGACGCAGGTTCTCGGCCCGCAGAGGCCGACCAGCCATACCCACTCTAGTGCTAACACTTGTTCGGATGGAGGTGGGCGGTGGCGGCTGTACGGCGACTTACCCCATCTCGATACATGCCGCTCGAAAAGAAGCATCGACGTCAGTGTCACGTTTTGCCTTGGTCATTGTCTACGTCGTATGATTCTCAGGGTCGACATAATGTTTCCAAGGGACAAAGACCCACGATGACGTTACCATCGCCACTCGCAATGGCGCATGGAAGAAGGCTAGCCGCACGACCCGATTTGTCATATACATTCACAGTTGTCTGGTGCAACTGCACAATGATTCGATTTTAGCTTCGTATGTGGTTCATTCCCCGATGCAATGATCACCTACGGTGGGATACGCGCGACCCTGACGAAGAGGATGTCACCGATGCCAGCGGGGGAGGGGATCATCGTAGCCTACCATGAAATCACCATCGACGACCGGAATATCGTAGTTTTCTGTGGCGGCCATGACCATCTAAACAAGGTGTCAGTCCGAAAGCAAGAGGACACTGGCAAATGATTCACGTTGATCATCCCATTTCCTCCTCCGATCTCCAGCGCACACAGAACATCAGGTTTAGTTATCTGCGAACTGGAATGAGGCCTAATTACTGTCAATGCTACACAGTGAGACGTACTCCCATAACGGCCCATAGTTCGGCACTCGCTTCTTTGTACCTGTAAATATGTAACCAGGGAAACTTTAGAAAGGAATGGGAACACAAACTCGTTTCCGAGCAACCTCTCTGAGGAGACTTCCGGACTGCCCAAAGTCCCACCCCAGCCTATCAGTGAATCTGGTAGGAGAGAACCGGGGTCGATAATGCGTATGGTTACCCCTGCCCGAACCAACTCTCTTAAGACCAAGAAAGGAGCGAGCGGCGAGCCACCTCCACCACAGCCCAAAATATAGCACCCGTCCGATATCCACTCGAGATCAATTTCGGATAAAAACCACTGGTTTTCTTGGACTTTAGGTTTATACAAACGAGCATCTTCAGCAGAGTGCAACGAAGGTATATCTTCAGGCACAGGATTCAATGTTGTGGGGCAAAATGCCATGTTATTCTCCATAGATGGCTCCCAGCTAGACTCCGCGTCGTCTACGTCGTCAGGGACCGTGTCTCCACTCCAGTCGCCGGCGGCCTTGACGTAGAAGCGGCATCTTCCAGTGGTATATGCAATGGGTATCACTTCGCTTTCAACAATGGCAACGCGGTCCTGGGAAGCACCAGAAGCGACTGCACGGGCTATGGCTTTGGTTTCGATAGCTTTTCTTACTTCGGACACGGAGGTGGTCGAAATGTCCTCAAACGAGTCAGTCGTACAGGATATCTGCCCATTCATGAACCATTGTCTGAGCAATACATAAGCTATCGTTCTCACCTGAGCGATAGCAGCACCAACTGCATTTGCGACATCATAATGTGGAAATCTATGCACCCGACTAACCCCAGCGAGTTCGTCTGGTGCCAAAATCGAACCTCCGCCGACGAGATAGACGGGGATGTCGACCGCTGACGTCTTCATCGCGTCGAGCGTGTTCTGCAACATCGTTTTGATCGCCTTCTGTGCGCCATTGATGATGGACTGATCCAGATCCATCACACGGGCAACATCGCCAACGGACGCGCGTCCAGCAGCGACGGCAATGTCAGTAGCAGTAAGGGTTCCGCCGTTGAAAACGCGGGCTTCGGAAGTGATTCTGTGACCCACTGAATCAGGTCCGATGGTTACCTGTTTGGAATGAGAATCCTGGCGGACTAAAGAGCCACCTCCGAGACCGATACTACAGCGGAAATTTGAGCTGAAGAAACGTTTATGAGAGAAACGTGTCAGCTTACCTAGTGACATGAGGCATGGAGAAATTCAGCAGCACCCCGCAAAGTTCATGACGTGCTGCCGCTTGCCGAGGGAATCCGCTAGGTCTTCAAACTGGGATGTAAGAAGCAAATACGTTTGTGTAATTGGGAGAGCACGAACAGAAGCATTCCGATATCGGTCTGAGAATCGCGTCCATTATAGGGACCGAAAAAAAAAAAGAAGGAAGGTAAACGTGGACTGACTGTGGTTCCTCCTATATCGACGACCAAAGCGGATTCTTTGGAGACGTCTGACTCGAGGGACGCAAGGAACGCAGCACCCCTCATGGAGTTGGTGGGACCAGACGAGCTAAGTGATAAAAAATTGATCCGATATTAAGTGGATTGAGAGCCGAGATATTAATGAGTCTGTGTACTTACAACGTCCGGATGGGTAATTTGGCTGCCTGTGCGCAATTGAGTAAGGTGCCGTCGTTACTCGTGATGAACACAGGGCATGTGAGGTGTAATGCACGTGCTGCCCTCTGAAACCCAGTCACCGTCATTTTCGCATATCTGAGAAGCGACGCATTGAGGATGCTCGCGTTCTCGCGTTCCAAGAGACCGATGTGGGCCACGTCCTTGGAACACACGACGCTGACGTGTGGTAGTTTTGCACCCACGATGGAAGCGACGCGCTCTTCCTGTTTGATGGTATAGTCGATGGGTGCAAACACCGAGATGATCGCAACTGCATGGATGCCCTGCGAGTGTGGTTTCGGTGCCCAAATACGGCAATACGTAGGAAGACGTACCTCTTTGTCGATCGTGTCGCAGGCAGACTCGATCTCGGTGGTATTGACAGTGGCGATTTCGCTGCCATCGATCTGCAGTCCTCCGGAAACGAGGAAGCAAGGACCTTGCAAGACTATGCGGGACGTCGATAACAGAGTCGGGTTGAAGGAACAGACAAGGCGTACTATTTTTGAGGTCACGTGGAAAGGCAACGAAAGGCGGGGTGCCGTGAGTGAATGGACCGCAGAGACGAATGACGGCGACGCGATCGAGACGGGCGCGGTTTCGCTCGACGAGGGCGTTGACAAAGTGCTGGTTAAGGATGAGATGGACACTTGGGATTATCTAGATGACATACGGTCGTCCCGATGGAGATGGCCTGGATGTTGGAGGTGTGCGGGACTTGATCGAGGACAGATTGGATGGCGTGTTGTATGCCCTGGGTGACGTCTGGAGTGGTCGGGTGTTTGGCAGATGCGAGGACGTTTGCGTCCGATATGTCGAGCAGCACGGCGTCCCTAATGACAGTTGAGATCAGCTACACATTCCAACATCGACATACGTGTTGGTTCCTCCGACATCGACACCGAGTCGGAGGGTCGGTTTCTTATTGCTGGTCATGGTCCTATGTACTGGAAGTAGTTACTTCAAGTTACTAGTATCGCCTGAGATGGACAATGCTCGCCGGATCACCTTCACGGGGCGGCGAATGTACTAACTTAGTTGTCACGCATACTGCAGTCACACAGCTTAGTCACGCAGCGTGTACTAGTACCCCTTCAAGTTGTAGACTCGTCACGCCCCGGGTGTGCGGCTTGCAAGTCACGGTTTTGAATCAAGTTACTAGCATGTTTCTAACTACTAGTCGCCACTCGATGCACCAGCTGGGTAGCATCTGAGTCACCGAAGTTCCGACGATACGCCTTGACGCACCAACAAGGCACGTGGTATACGTACGTCCAGTAATTATGGGCCCAGGGTTTGCGAGCAATTCACTCCGACCCGTCATTTCCAGAAGATGCACCAGGTACTCGAGGTACAAGAGATCCTTGGCAACGTGTTTTCCAACCTTTCTCTGCTGGGACTTGGTGATAAGGAAGCTGCAGGGGATCTAGCCAGACTGGCCAGGACATGTCACTCATTCAAAGAACCGGCTCTGGACGAACTCTGGCGAACTTTGTGGAACTCCGGTCCGCTTGCCAGGTGTCTTCCCGACGCAAGCCACTATCAGTGTGACTCCCCAAGACGATTGGTAAGGTCATTCCGAGTGGTCATTATGCTTTGGTTATTGACTGTTTCTCTGTCGGCCTCATACGTGTAGCATTCATTTCGTAGACCATTGTCGCAGACAGAATGGAATATCCTTCAAGGTTACACACGTCGCATCCGATGCATACAAAACTTCAATGGAGGACTCGACTGGGAATCTGTCAAGACTTTCTTCAACCCGCCTACCACTAAACCACTCTTCCCGAATCTCCGCTCACTGCGCTGTGGGTATACAGAGGACACCATATCGTTGCTGCGATTGCCCCTCCCATCCCTGGTGACCCTTCATGCAACCGTGAATTCACCTCTACTTTTGGATTCTGTCAAATCGCTTCCTGAGACTTCCCCCGAGATCAGGACACTCGCCATCTTCGCGAATCCGCCTGATACCGCATTCAAGCCTTTTTTCTCCCGTTGCATTTGTCGGTGGCGAAACCTCCAAGTTCTAACTTGTAGGAGCATTACCGTGGATGCAGATGTTCTCAAGCATCTCTCCTGCATGCCTGCGTTGACTACACTGTCACTCGTCGCATGCAGAGTATCCCTAGCGCGCGGCTCGTCTCTTATCCTCCCCCACTTGATCGAGATGTCAATATGTCATGGAACCTTCAAGCCGATATCACCGCTACTCTACGGAGCTCAACTGCCTGCCATCACGAATATCAATGTAACCGTCGACGACTCGCCTGCAGAGGATCTCGCTTTCTTTCTGGACGGACTTCCGGCATCCAATACTGCTCGCACCCTTGAGATAGTAAAGTTGAAACAGCCGAAAACTGACTACATCTACATCACTTTTTTCCCGAACAATCACCCAATTGGCTTTGCGAACCTGCAGCCATGCATGGTGTTCGGCAACCTTTGTCACTTGGACCTCGACGTCGAGTGCTATATAGACTTGACAGAGAACCAGCTGCTGGCGCTGGCATCGGCGTGGCCCAAACTGCGGCATTTCAAAATAAACGAGGAGTGGGGGTGGGGGTGGCATCTGGGAGGTGGAGTTACTCCAGGCGGACTCATCCAGCTTCTCGAAATGTGTCGGTCACTCGAGTGGATATGCATCCCCCTCATCCTGCAGGGTTATATGGAAGTTCCTTCCAACCACATGCCGATGAACCTCGGGCTGACGTTTCCAGCCCTTCATACAATTGATGTCCTGGATTCGAAGTTGGAAGCAGAATCTGTGACAGCCATCACCAGTTTTCTTTCGGGTATTGCAGCTTGCTCCAACAGACACTTTGCCCTCATTCACCAACTTCGCGACCTGAAATACGACCATCCAGAATACATGGAGCGATGGAGAGAGGTAAATGATCGGGTCAAGGGTGCTCGGGCTCTGAGGTGGTCTTCCGGGTCTAGTGATTCGTAGTCTCAGATTATCATCTGAAACAGATGGTGGCTAGATGAATTGTTGACTGGTAGAGTAGGTTGCGTGGTTCCGTCGAAGAAGTGCTTCATTTCCCACTTATAATTGGTACCCAAAGCAGAGTTCATGATATAGTGCCTCGAGAGGTTGGCCTCGGTCAGACATAGGGTATAGGGCATTCTCGGACGGAAATAGATGACAAGTCATCAAACATGGACGAGGTATGAGCGATGCCTGACAGCATCACCCGGGACCCTCTACCCTTACCCATAAACGCACAAAAACATATGAAAACGTCTCTCTGTCGACTACACTCCTCGATGACCGATCGCGGCTCACAGTACACACCCAACGGTGTATACATCAAGAAACCTGCAAAGCGTGATCAGCATTCGAGCAGGCATCTTGCCCTATGTGGGTAATACCGACCAGCCCATTGGGGAGCGACCGTGATCCCGCCACCATATTTACACCGTGGCGTGAACACTGGCAGCTCTGAACCGCACTGAGCGTCGAGCACCTAAGCAATGAGATCAAGCACCGTCGCTAGCATCCAAGGGCTATAGCCACTTCTATCAGTGACGCCTCACAGAGAGCAACAGGAGCACCGCACCGTCACTTGCACATCAGGGGTTTGTGCTCTGCAAAGAGGTTTTCTTCTTGAAAGGTATGATCCAAGTCAGCGTTCCTACAAACTTGGTCTTATCCTCCGCAGGGAGCGCCGCAATAACCACATTTCCGATGGTATGTGCTTTGTAAAATCTTGGACGCCACGAATTCGGTACCATGTGCAGGAGATATCTTCGTCGATCGTCCGACGTTTCAGCTGAATGTATTTGCGGTATTGGTCGGACGCCTATCGATGACGGCCGCGCCGATCTTGTCAATTTGGGTTGCATTCGTTTCAGTGCAATCGCTCTTCCGATCAAGGACACCGCGTTCACGATAATGGAGGATGGATCGATGTGGTGTATGTCAGGAGCGATCAAGACGCGTCGGAGCCTGCAATTTGGCGTGTCGAGCAGAGCAGAAGCGTCAAGTGAAACAGCAATGAGAAAGAGTACCCAACCCACAACACTTCAAGTTATTACTCGCCACTGGCACTTGATGCTATTTGAGTCTTCGAACGACACGCCAACAAAGCGAGTGGCAGGCCTTGAATTGCGTCACGCTTAGTAAAATCTGAGCCCCAAACTTGAATTCGTGCCAGAAAATGCACCAGGCGCTCAAGATACAAGAGATCGTTGCCAATGTTTTTTCCAACTTTCCTGCACCGGATTTTTACGGGGAAGTCGCAGGAGATCTAGCTATCTTGGCTAGAACGTGTCGCTCATTCAAGGAACCAGCTCTGGACGAGCTCTGGCGTACTTTGTTCACCTCCGTGCCGCTTGCCAGGTGTCTTCCCGATGCAAGCTGTCGATCCGATTCCATCCCCAAGCTGGTTAGTGAGATCCTTGCGAATGGTCGATATGCTCTTTTATTGATTCCTGCTGCTGGCCTCGTATAATGCAGTATTCATTTCATAGACCGTTAACGCAGACGGAATGGAATATCCTCCAAGGCTACACACGTCGCATCCGAGGCATTCAGCACTTCACTATTGGAGTCGACTGGGCAGTTTTAAAGACTTTCCTCAACCCTCCTACCACAGAACCACTGTTCCCAAACCTCCGCTCACTGCGCGGTCAGTATACGGAGGACACTATATCGTTGTTGCAGTTGCCCCTCCCATCCCTGGTGACGCTTCATGTGTTTGTGGATTCACCTTTACTTTTGGAAGCTGTCCTTCCCGAGGCCTCCCCCGAAATCAGGACAATTTCCATCTTCGCGAACCCACGAGGCGGGATGGCTCCGGGCGGACTCATCCGGCTTCTCCAACTGTGTCGGTCGCTCGAGTGGATACGCATCCACCTCATCCCACAGGGTTATACCGACGTGCCCCCCAATCACATGCCGAAGAACCTCGGATTGACGTTTCCGGCCCTCCGCACCATCGATGTCTTGGACTCGGCGATCGCAGCAGACTCCGTGACAGCCATCACCACTTTTCTTTCTGGTATCGCGACTTGCTCTCATGCTGATTTTACTCTTGTATACAACTTCCGCGACCAACCGAGCTACGAACAAACAACCACTGGCAACCGCCGATATATGGAGCGTTGGAAAGCCATCGATGACGGGGTCAAGAATGCTCAGGCTCTGAGGTGGTCTTCCGAGCCCAGTTGATCCAAAAGTGTCGGTCGCTTGACTCGGGTGAAATACCACAGTCGTAGTGGCCACCAGAGACGATTGAGCTCAGCTAGGCTGTTACTTGAAGTTGGTACCCAAAACTAGAGTTCATTAATGAAACACCACAGCTGTAGTGGCACCAGAGACAGTTCATCTCCTGCTTAGTACCCGCACATCCTGTAGGTGGTGAAGGTGGACGTCATCTCACTTGTACCATCCCATTGCCGTTTATTCTACCGCAATATGTACGTGGGGGTATTCTCAGATGACATCATTCCCGCCCCCCAACAGTTACGCGTACCTATGAGCATGTACAAGACCGTGACACATGAAAACGTCTCCTTATTGACCGTACTCCTCGATCACCGATCGTGGCTTACAGTACACACCCAGCGGCGTGTACTGCACATCGGGGAACCTGTACAACGCGATGAGTATCCGAGCAGCCGTACGAAGGGTGATACCGACCCGAAAGCACTCGGTCCCCCCATCTCGAGGCCCCTCGCGGTGTTGGTCCACTGAGGGGCGGCCGTGATCCCGAGGACCAAGACCCTCACTCCATACTTATACTGTGGCGTGCCGAGCGCTGCGCCGCTCTGGGCATCGAGCACAGCGATGAGATCAGGCACAGTCGCGAGCATCTAGCCTCCCCTATCAGAGTGTCCTCACGGAGAGGAACGGGAGCGACAACGCACCGTCACCTGCCCATCCGGGGTATTGTGCTCTGCGAACAGGTTTTCGTTCTTGAACGGGATGGTGAGCGTTCCTGTGAACTTGGTCTCGGGTTTGGCTGAGTCGTCGCCCACGTCGTCGTCCGCGGAGAGCGCCGCGATCACCACCTCTCCGATGGTATGTCCCTTGTACAATCTTGGACATCATGAATTTGGTAGCATCATTGATAATGAAGGGATGAGTCCAGCCATACCTCCTGCCGACGTCGATAATCTTTCCGCTGAACAGCACCTTTGCAGTCGTCGGACCTCCGACAGCATCGACGACGACTTGGCCGATCTGGTCAATGTTGGACTGTTTTCGTGCCAGCGCAATCGCTCTTCCGATGTGCCAGCTTAAGGATACCGTGTTCACGATCATGGAGACACCCAGGTCCCTGACCCGCAGCGGTCGACTGGCCATCCCCACGAACGTGCTGATGGTTCTTCAGAGGGAGACGCGTGACGATGGTTGTGCAGCAACTCACCCCATCTCGATACAGGCCGCTCGCATCGCAGCGTCGACGTCGATGTCCCTCTTTGCCTTCGTCATGATCTAGTATGCAGCGTGAGTCGCGGGGTCGTAGCGTTCGCAAAGGGAGAAAGACTGACCATGACGTTCCCATCACCACTTGCCATGGCGCAAGGGAGAAGGCTTGCCGCGCGACCCGTACCGTCGTATACGTTCGCAGTCGTTTGGTGCCACTGCACAACGATTCGAGTTTAGCTGCTTCCGTGGTTCATTCCCAGATGTAACGGTCGCCTACAGTGGGATACGCGCGACCCTGAGGAGCGCAACTGTCACCGATGTCTGCG